>ML808677.1:265146-281692 GCA_009831015.1 Picea engelmannii | reverse complement strand
TGAATTTCATAAGGAAGGTGAAGAAAAGAGGGTTGGAATTGAAGGGAGTATAAATTATTTTCATGATGCTTTCTAAGGTATGTTATTTACAGGTCGTCTCACCATTTTCGCTATAAATTTTTTCATATAATGATTAAAACCGTGGGATTGATATTCCATTGATATAAAATATCCAAGTATATGTGGTAAAAAATGTATCTTGTGGGTCATTGTAGTTTTGGAGATAAACTCCATGTAAAATAGGGTGTGTGTCTAGTCTTGAAACTAGTCTAAAACGGGTGTTTTGGCTAAAAAAGTAATAAACTCTTCATAACAGATCCAAATTCAGTGAGACCAATTGTGTTGGTTATAATATAGTCTTTAGTATGTTGTGTAACAGTTTCATATCTATTCAACATATATTCTGTGCGGGGCACGCTCTATAATGTCGCTCTCTACAATAAGCTAGAATTCAACAAGGTATGCTAGTTTTGGTATAACTCCTTTTATGAGAGGTTCCAAGTAGTGAACCCTGGAGGAATTGAATAAAACACGCTGAAGAACATTGTGTATTATTTTCATATATTTATTCATTACAGTTACGAAGTTATGATTATTTCAAGTTGGGGTTGTTGACTAATCCAAAACTAGTCATGGTTGAGACAATCAGTTGAAGAGTTGGCACATACATGAGGTGTATAGTTCATGATGTTGGTACATATTGATGATTCATTGTTTATTATTATTTGACACATTATTTTTATATACTTGGTACATGGTTGGATGCACTTGTTTATGGTACAGGTTGATTACAGGTTGGTGCATGGCTAATGCACTTGTTTATGTTGACAGATTGATATATGTTGAGGATTATTGTCTCATCTGGATTGGTGTTGATAATGTAAGTAGATTATTTCATATAGAGCTTGTTCTCTTGTAGAGTTTTACTCTATTCAGTTGTTGCTGAAAAACCCCCAGATTGAAGTCCATAATAAAAAGAAAAATTGTACATACATCTTGTGTTCTTTATGTTTCTTGTGGAGATGATTTGTTGATGATATGTTGTTGATATATGTTGCTGATATGTATTCACATCTAACTGATTATAAATGAAAACAATAAGTAATGAGAAAATGTTGAATGTTAACGAAGGAGTTTTTGTGTAAGAGGAAAGTTTTGGAAAAAAGATCCCCACACTCATTCACCCCCCCCTCTAAGTGTGGTAGGTGTGTCCAATAGTTTTTTTTTCTCAAAATGTGGCACACTCTCCTTCTTGGTATGTTCTTCCTCATTTGTTGCATTTTTCTCCAAACATGTGTGCTCCAACAGGCCCCCAACACTAACATGTGGCTCATTCCGAGCAACTTATCCTTAATGCACCTTCTGCAACACTACCTCTAGTGAATGAAACTTATTTCCTAATCATGTTGCATTTTATTTAGCCTCTGCACTCTTTCCTGCTAAAAAATTATCATTTTCTTCTGTATCCCTTAGTTTTATCTCCGTCACACATTTTTCATATTCAAAATCTGAGTTTGTATGCTCAAGATACCCAGGTTTTTGTCTAACCTCCCAAGAAAAAGTTTTTTTTCATGTGTAACATCACTAAGATATTCTCAGAGCCATGATTATATTATTGGAAGCACAACTATTTTCTTGAAACAACACTCCTTTTTTTTGGTTCTCCATACTTAACATTTTCTTGTTTCTCGATTTTCTTGGTTCTCTATCCCCATTTTCCCACTTCCCACACTTAGTCTATTTTTCTCTTACGGGGCTACCACCACATCCCCATACTCCATTCCCTCGCTATTCATCCCTCTCCCCACTCACCCATGCTTAATCACTTTTCAATTTTTTCATACCTACGAACCTACTCTACTTACTCCTTACCCTCTCCTCTTTTTCCCTCTCTCCACACCGAACTCACTTATCCCCTCTCCACTCCCTTGCTCCCCACTCATTCACACTTAAAATATCATCATTGTTTCAGACATGTGGACCTCCTCCCTTACTATAAATATTCTCCTTGTTACTCTCATTTGTGATTTTTTCTTTGTTGAATTTTCTATTAATTTTAATTAATTAGGGAAGAAAATGGTTAAAAAGCCTTTAGAAAATAATATTGAATGATATAAAATATTTTCTAAACTTTGGTTTGAATTGTTTTGATTTTATCCAGAAATGGACAATTGTTGTTAACTAAAGATAATTAAGAAGATCATGAAGATGAAAAGGCCATTGAAGATCGAAGAAATCAGGGACAAAATGGTTCAAAGGAAGGTTGACTTTTTATCTTGCAATATTCATCAATAGTAAAACCAATCCTGAGGATCTCTCGATCCTCATGATAGCTTAATCTATTTATCTCATTTTAATATATAAAGAATAGTGGACGATAGAGAGATAACCATAGTTCAAATCTCTTAATTGTTGACACTTTGTACAACAATCCCATTGTAAATTACTTATCAATTATGGAATTAATGGAAACTTCAAGTGTTTTGATCATTTCTGCGTATTGAGTGTTTTGTAGTAGTATCTTATGAAGACCATGGGCCCAGTCGACATGAGCTACTGTCTCATTTGTAATCTTATCAATTCTGTTATAATTCTGTGATTTGATATTCCCTTCAAATAGTTAAGATAGACTTGTTAATGTGTTGATTCTTTTATGAATGTGTCATGTTGTTCCATTTGAAGAGAGTAGATTCTCCATTTGGACATTATCGATTGTTTTTCAATTTCCATTTCCTGTCAATTTATTGCTTGTGAATTCCTTTCATTTGAATTCACATTTTTTATTCCTTTCATTTAAATTCACATTTTTTGTTCCTTTCATCTAAATTTGCATTTGTTGTTCCTTATTATTCAGTAGATCGTTGTTCCTTTCCAATAGATTAATTAATCATTCAGATATTGATTCATTAAGTGTTTTTGTAGAACAAATTGTTTTTTCTTAGATAGATGAATGAATTAGGTAAATTGATTGATGCTTTGATTCATGATGTGTTATTGTTTAGAATATATTTCTGTTGATTGAGTTATTAGTTTCAGAGGTTTTAGTCAATGTGTGAAGAACTTGATTATCGTAGCAATTTAGATAGACTCAAAATTTTTGTAACTGAATTATGTACAAAATTCATACCTCTACGACTATCTACATAAACTTTGCTGACACTCTTGAGAGAAAATACTAATCCTCGGTTGATAAAATTAATGTCAGACTAAGGTTGTTTTTAGGACATCTTTAGAGCCCAAAATTTTGGAATATTTTCCAGGGAGAATGCCAAAGATAGTATAGGTTGTGTCTCTGAAAGGATGAGGTATTGAAAACGGAAGGTAAGAACCTACGTAGGCAACAAGTAAAATTCTTGTGCTAACGTCTACCTTCAACTAATGCATAGAGGTTACATAGGTGCATAGAATTTGTGTCAGTGTGTATGACTAAGAAGAAAGAACCTGAATAATAAAAAAAAAAAAAACATTACCAAAACCAACAAAAGCCCAGGGACCGATGCCCCCTAGAAGGAGCACTTTAAAGACGAAATTATCCAAAAAAATGAATCTCAAGCCTTGGTTGGACCTCAAAAAGGTTCTACCTGAGTCCCTCAAGTAGAAAATTCACCAACTGCAGCTCATGCCGAGGTTCATAGCTGAACTGAAGGAACTGAACAGAGATTCCAAAATACACATACCCAACTTTTCAGTCTTTTAGGAGAGGGAAATTCTTGCAATTTGAGAGAAGGAGAAGCGAAAACCAGTGGAATTGCTGAGGCGAACCCACAACAACCTGAACCTAGATCTGCTACAATTTTGGAAGGAGAAGGAACATATGAAATCCCATAAATAGGTAGCACGATAAAATCTCCTAAGATACCAATTAATCAACCACCCCGAATAAAACACCCAGACCAAGAAATCCTTGAAGATTATTGGAACATTTTTGACCAAATGTCATAGTAAAATCAGTTGTGACCTCAAACTTCCACTTTGGAATATACTATAGCTAATCTGATTTCTAATGCCCCAATGAAAGACATTCCACTACAGAATCTTCCAACCTTCAATGGATTGATCTTAGAGCACCTTGACGTGTTCCTATTCGAGTTTGATGTTCTGTGTAGAGGTTATGACTATACCTCTGAACCCTAGAAACTAAAGCTATTTCCTTCCACTTTGAAAGGAGCAACTTTATGACGGTTTATGGGACTAGGGGGAGGAACTATAAATTCATGGGATGAAATGAAAAAAGTCTTCCTTACAAAATATCAAGACTATTGTAGAGCCAGGGATTTAAAGGATGAAATATTTAAAATGACAGTAAAATAAAATGAAACACTAGAAGAATATGTTGAAATATTTAAATATAACCTATAGAGATCACCTTACGGTACACTACTTGGTGAGGTACTTAAAGCCACTCTAATAAAAGGTATGAAGGATGAATGGATAGAGACATTGAATTTGATGGGAAAATGAGATATTTATCAAGAAACATATGATGATATTGTCCAATTGTGTATCAGTTGTTCACGTTGTAGTACACGAACCAGATCATGAATATGAGTGCCCATCATGAGAAGTAGCAACATTACTGGCAGGAGTGTCACCCAAGAAGAAATTTGTAATCTTTTAGAAAATTTTAAAAATGACATTTTAGGTACTCTGACTACATAATTGGATGTTTTGCAAGTTAAACATAAACAAGAAGAAGTAGAACAGTCGTTGGATATATTTTGTCCATGATGCAGGAGGAAACATGGTTCAAGGGAGTGCCCCTTAGACATGGTTCGGACCTGCGCTATCTGCGCCAAAGACCATGTGACAGAGTAATGTCCATCGCTTCTAGGATTAAAGGTTGTATTTAAAGAAATAGAAGAAGAAACAAAACCGGTATATCTGATGGCTCAACATCGCCAATGGCAGGCTCTTCCCCCAAGTATGCTACAATATCCTTCTTCATTATTTTCTGGACAATATAATCATTAACATAATTATGGAAACACATGGCAGGGAAAACCATTTGTTAACCCGACCTAACAGTCCCAACAATATCCTATTGCACCCTGGCCAAACCAAGATGTTGCTAATCTTACTTGGCCTAACTTTCAATATTCTACCCCATTTTGGCAGAATTGAAATAATAACCCATATCCTTCAGATTGGACTAGCACAACTTCCCAAGCCCCCAATTGGACTCAAAACTCTAAGTTCCCCATGTAGCTGACCAATCAATCTATGGGAATGGTTCCTCAATATCAACCCACTTTACAAGATCCACTTCAATTTCCCCAAACTCACCAACCTGAAATGCCCCCTCAATTACCATCTCAACCCATCCAAAATCCTAATAACAGACCAATCCAACTCGTGCAAATTGTCAATAATTTGGAGGGTTAAACAAACTCTGTAGGGTGCAATGAACTGCAATTGAGATTAAGGCGTGTAATTTCTCCTGAGGAAAGTGAAATTCATCAAGAACAAAATAATGAGCATGATGGAAAACCAACAATAAAACCATCAATTGTGGTCATAACATAAGAAACATAACATGGGGGAAACACAGTCGAGCAAAAAAATCCTGATAAAGACGTAATTTCTCCTCCCCCGTTTCCCGAGAGGATAATGATAGAAAAACCAATCGTATATCCTAACTTCGATATCGTCTGGGAACTGAAGAATTTATGTGTTAAAATCCCACTCCTACGGGATTTACAAGACATCCCAATTTATGCGAAAACAATTGAAGAATTATGTGGGAAGAAGCCCGGAAGGAAAAATAAGAATACCTCAATTGTTCACATGGTAGGAACTTTGTTTGATCTTATTATAGGAAAGAAGGATCCAATCAAGTGCATAGACATAGGAAACCCCATGGTAATGGTTTAGATACAAAGTTTTCTTTTTCCAAATACACTGGTGGATTTGGGGGAAGCCAACAATATTGTGACCATCGAGACCTGTAATATCCTGGGTATCACCTCCTTTGAACCTACTTCAACTATGTTAGAACTGGATGATAGATCCGTGATTAAACCAGTTGGTACCTTAGAATATATATCAATCTCGATCGACTCTTGGGAATACCCAGTTGATTTCCTAGTTATCAACCCAAGAATTCGACTAGATGGACACCTGTTAATATTGGGACGACCATGGATAGCAGCGACAGATGCATACATAGGATGTCCCACATGCAACATGACAATTTCTAGAGGAAGTGTTATAAAGAACCTTATCTCGTATCCTCCAGCTAAACCAAGTGTTCCTGTCATATATCAAAAGTTGCAACCACCTAGATATCCAGAAGAAAACCTACGATCTCCTCTCACACTAGAAGAAGCTCTTGGGCTCAAAAACCAACTAGAATATGATGTGATCAATAGCTTCATTAACAGACCAACTTTTATAGGAAACCCGATAGTTCAAATTCTAAAAGTTGTTTTAGATAATGAAGCATAGGGAGATCCTTTGGAAGAATTGATGGTGCAACAGATTCCCACTACTGTTTTCCATAACAACATTACAATTGAAATCACACTAGGAAGATTTATGAATATTAACGCTAGTTTGAATTAACAACAATAACAAAAATTGATTCAGATCCTTTCTAAATACCAACAATCTTTTTCTTGGGAGTATCCGAACATGAAAGGCATTGATCCCCAACTATGTACAAATCGTATCTATATTGAAAAATATGCCTGACCCATCCGACATCCCCAATGAAGATTAAACCCTCATCTCAGAGACATTGTCAAAGAAGAATTACAGACACTGTTGGATGTAGATTTCATATAGCCTATTTTAGAGAGAAAGTGGGTCTCTCCACTAGTAATCGTACCTAAAAAGAATGGTTAGTGGTGAATCTATGTAGACTACAAATAACTCAATAAAGGAACCCAGAAAGACCATTTTCCCCTACCTTTTATTGATCATGTCCTTAATACTTAAGCAGTGAAGCAATTTTTCTCCTTCCTAGATGGTTTTAGCCATTATAATCAGATTCTTATTTCTTTGGAATACTAGGATAAAACTACGTTCACATGTATTTGGGGTACCTTCACATATTGAGTATTTCCATTTGGATTATGTAATGCTCCAAATACATTCCAGAGAGCTATTTTAAGCATATTTACTGATTTAATTAATGAAGGACTTGAAGTTTACAAGGACTATTTTACCCCGTATGGCACTGACTTTGATCAATATTTAAGCAATCTAGAGAAGGTACTAGAACGATGCATTACTACTAGGCTATGTTTCAGCCATGAGAAATGTCATATGATGTTGACGAAAGGTGTGGTACTAGGACACTATGTTTCTGTAGATGGAATCAAGGTAGACCCAACAAAAATAGAGGTAATCCTTAATTTTCCTACACCTCATACACAAACTGAGGTACGTAGTTTCCTTGGCTGTGCAGAATATTATCGCAGATTCATAGAAATGTTTTCAAGAATATTTGCACGTTTACATGCTTTAACTGGTAATTTGGAATTTCAGTGGTCTGATAAGTGTGATGTTTCATTTGTAGAGATTAAAATGTTAGTTTCAACAACACCGATGCTGAGAGGACCAAACTAGAAATCACCATTTCACATATCTTCAGATGCATTAGATATCTCTATAGCGTTGTCCTTGGACAGGAAGAAGATAAGAAACCTTATTCTATTTATTTTATTAACAAAAACTTTACTCCTGCCGAATTAAATTACATAGTAACAGAAAAAAAATTTAGCCGTTATACACACTATTAATAAATTTTTCCACTATATAATAGGATATCCAGTAATTATCTATACTGATCACTCTTCTATTATATATTTAACCAACAAACCAATTACCAATGGACGGGTTACTCGGTGGTTATTTCTATTGCAGGAATTCGACATCACCATGAAGGATCAGCAGAGAAAAGAGAATCTTTTTGCATATTTCTTGTCTCATGTACCCAAAATAGATAATTCTTTGACATTCGAAGACCAATTTCCAGATAAATACATGTTCACTGTGACTATTAAGATGCCTTGGTATGTGGATGTGATGAATTATCTAGTAGCTGGGAAATTACCAGCACACCTGTCATCATGAGAAAGGAAACTAATTTTTCAGCGCAGTGCACAGTTCACCTAGATTGGTGGATATCTTTTCCACACAAGGTATGATCTTCAGATCCAAATATGTATCAGAGATGATGAAATTCGTGATGTCTTGAAGTCTTATCATGATGATCCCTGTGGTAGACATTTTGCAGACTGCAAAACTGGGCATAAGGTTTTACATATGGGTTATTATTGGCCCTGAATATCAATATTCAAAGATGAAAAGAAGTATGTTCAGGCTTGTGACAACTGTCAGAGGATGGGCTGACCAGGCCAAGAGGATGAAATTCCCCTATAGCCACAAGTGGTGATGGAACATTTCGAGAGATGGGCACTATATTTTTTTGGCCCCTTCAACCAAAAATCTTATATACTAGCTTCAACAAAATATATGACCAAATGGGTAAAAGCAGTGGCCTTGCGAAACGCAACTGAGGAAGCAGTCATTAAATTTCTATTTGAACTATTTGTATGCTATGGATTATCTAGGGAAGTAATCATAGATGGAGGGTCATAATTTACATCAAATAAAATCTTGGCCACTTTGCACAATTATCACATTAAACACAGGGTTACCTCCCCATACCACCCATGGGAAAACAAACAAGTGGAGAGTACCAATAAAGTATTATCACACAACATGGCATAACACTACTGGATACTCTCCTTATCACTTAGTCCTTGGAAAAGAGCCTATCTTTCCAATTGAATTTGAGATCAAGACTCTAAGAATGACCCAAGAAATTGGACTGGATCTTACGGAAGCACACACATAGTGCTTACAGTATTTCAATGAGTTAGATGAGGCACACTTTTTTTCCTTTAGTGCACAATTGTTATTTAGTAGCATATAGCCAGCTAGCACGACAAGCATATCAAAAAGAAATCCCTCCAGAAAGGTGATTGGGTTCTTCTCTATAATTCCATATTTCAGGATTTTCCTGGGAAATTGCAGACAAGGTGGCTGGGACTATATGAAATCAAAGAAGTCCATGATAATGGCACTGTCACTTTAGCTACCATCGATGGGCTTGGTTCTCCTTTTCGAGTAAATGGACATCAACTATGGTTCTACCATCAGTCTCTTTCGAAATAATCCTTTTTCCAAGAAGTAAGTAATGATCCTATTGTTCATATTTTAGTTGGCTGGGAAGGTAACCCCGTTATCACTGTAATTTCATCTGAAAATGGTTACAGGAATCCAACATCTCCAAACACCCATTACTTCATCAATAGCCAAAAAATGGCATTTCCAAAGTGCGCAAAACTATACAACTGGTTATAAAATCAGCATGCACTAAGTATACAAAAGAAGCGTGTGCACGTGCGAAAGTCTAAAAACCCCGAAAAAATGCACATGCGCCCGATGCATGACTATGGATGCAAAAATATGTGAATACCTTAGAAAAACGCATTTATGATTTTGGTTGGCCTTCCACCCATGTTTGGTTCATCTCCCAAGTCAATTTGACACCCAAATCCGAGATGAATCCAAGTGGGGGGTTGGTCAAAGACCTAAGGGTGCCCTAAAGAGCCCCTTGTTCACACTAAGGACTGGTTGAATAATGCCTCAAAGTTTTTCTATAAAAAGAGGCCACGGGTGCACTACATTTCCAAGAATTCATTTGTATTATTATGCTTCCTATATTCTCTTAGAGGAACCTCTTTCTTCACTAGAGCATACAAGCACCAGTTCATTTAGCCATTAACATCACCTCTTGAGTGAATGAGCTTTGGATTTCTTCACCATTTCCTTCTAACTTTATACTTGTAAGAAGAGATCAATCATTGGGGGTTCAAGAGCCCTCCCTTGGAGGAAGAGGGGACCCATAAGTCTCCATTTCTCTTTGGTGTTTTCCCACTAATACAACTTATCCATTGGTGGCATGAATGTTGTTTACTTTTTGTTCTATTTCCTTTATGCACTCTAGTTTAGTTCCTTTTATTTTTATTAGTTTATTTATTAGTTTATTTCTTATTCTTGATGTCTCTAACTCTTGAATTCACTGTTGTCTTGTCCATCTAACTGAACTAGACTTGTAAGTGTCCTTATTTTGCTAATTTAGGTGAC
Source organism: Picea engelmannii (assembly GCA_009831015.1). Classification (NCBI taxonomy): domain Eukaryota; kingdom Viridiplantae; phylum Streptophyta; class Pinopsida; order Pinales; family Pinaceae; genus Picea; species Picea engelmannii. The sequence goes on along the minus strand of ML808677.1, from coordinate 271,534 downwards.
ATACAGGACACAACAGATTGGTGACTCCAATGAGGATAGGTATCAATTTCCTCCCCACTTGGGTTGTTTGAGCACTTATTTTTGGTTTATTTAAGTTTCAGGAACCATAACCGGCCCATGCTTTCCTGCAAAAATATAAATTCGGAGCTGAACTGAGAGACTTTCATCCAAAATTTTCATCCCGACCGTGTAACAAAAAGTGTGTGGGTTTTTTAACCCACAGGTGCATCTTCCAAGAACGTGTGCCAAACTCACTGTGTTTCTTAATGCATTCTTCACACCTACGTCAAAACGTTGTTTTTGATTTGTGCATTGGCACCAAATGCGCCTTTGTCTACCCTGTGACCTACACATCTGTCCAGAAAATCATACATTGTAAGGGTTTTTGTGATTTGTTGAAGGCCCATAGCCTTCTTAAGTTTCATTCTATGCAGATTGTAATATGCACCATAGTTATATTCCCTCTCCACATGAAGGGTTAGTCAAAACATAAGCACTTAGGGGGGTTAAAATCCATAGTTATCCTCTTTTTTCTTTCATTTTTCCACATGGATGGCTTTCTTTGATTAAAGATAAGTTGGAATCATTCTATATCACAAATATAACAACTTGTGTTGGGATCCAAAATTGAACGTCAATCTTTGAGTATGCTCTTCTCTCGCGTCGTAGAGCGATATTGAGAATCATAAAAACAATTGAGGGAAAAATTCATCTCCCTTAAAGAAAAAATATTTAGGAGAGGACAACAGCCCCCCTCGGGACTCCTCTTAGTTTATTTTTTCAAACACATCTTAAATTTGTAAGGGCCCATACATGCCCACATGCTACAAAGATAGGATAGTTTTGAATCGACTTTCTTATATTATATCACTTAGGAAGTTTAAAGGTTTTGTAACGGGCCCATACATGCCCACATGTCCACAATCTACATAATTGTTGAAGCTTTCTTATTTCAAATCACACTAGGGAATTAAAGGATCGGTAAGGACCCATATGTCCACATGCTAGTTCTCTAGGGACTTTAAAATTCCGTAAGGTTGTACCGAAGACATTTAGTAAATTAGGTGATCAAGACTTGTAAGGACCACACGAAGCCCACATGCAACAAGGTGACACCTAACTTATTTAAAAAATTGGCACACTTTCACTTGATCACACACAAAGCCACTACTTACTCACATAGTTTCATCTAGAATCGTAGAGGTTGAATTAAGTTTCCTCCAAAGGGATCCAAAAACACCCCACCCCTTTTCTTGACGAAACTATCCACTCGCACTTAACTTAAATGAGATTGGTTCACACCCCCAATCTCTCAAACAACCACATCTAAATTTTTTGTAAAAACTCACTAAGTTTTCCTCCACAAGAGGTGCCAAAAAAATGTTTTTTTTCTAGGTAGGATCTCGGGGATAGGCATCCAAATAACTCCCTGTTATCTGGTTCTCACATCTTCAAATAGTAGAAGTTTTCAAATAGGGAACTTTAAAATCCTCCAAGTCAAGTGTTCCAAACACCACAAGGCATGGAGATACCCGTGAAGGGTCAAAGGTCGAGGTCCAGTTGTTCTATGTGCTCCCCCTTCAGGCACCCACCTCTTGGATGGGATCTAGCCCGTGACTCATTTCTTAGGTCGAAAATTTAAATGTCGCACTTTGATCGAGGTACCTAGTGACCAAATTTTAGGACATCTACCCAGGTAGCAATTGTGGGCTGCAATTGCACCTTGATTGGATTTTGTGTGGCTATTGGGAAATATCGTTAGCTCTTTCGAGATATTCTCCCTCTACCCCTCATTATAACTGATTGTTTCATCCTTCATTAGCCCCTCTTCTGGTGGCTTCAGACCCCACTGTTGAGTGCTATTGGAAGGTCCAATGCCATTTTGAGAGGAAGGATGTTACGTCTTTTAGGACACGAGCATTTTTTTTCTTTGTTCTCCCATGCAGAAAAAATCTACCTACCCACATGTATGCTTATTTATGAATTGATTTATGTATGATTCTCTTGTGAATACATGCGATTATGAGATATATTGTGAAGTTCCAAAAATCATAACAAAGACTCTTTTTCATTTATTTCTCTCATCACCATTTGCACGCATCCACTTTTCTAGTCGGACATCATAGGGGACCCACCAAATCCCCTTCATTTGAGACACTTGCTAAATCTCCCTCCCATTCTAGGGGGAGTTCCTAGTTTTCCAACTCATCGGCTCTACATTCTCACACCCCTACAAGTTCTATCATCTTGGGATCCACTTTTCTTGCTTCCACTTTACTTGGGTCCACTTACTAAGGTCAACCGTCCACTCGATTTCCTTTACAAGGAAGTAGGGGGAACACTTATTCCCCGGGAGGAAGTACAAACCCACCTAACCCCCCTCAAGGGTCAGGTGCCCAAAACACTCACACCATGGCTAGAGCTAATCCTCCACCACCACCCTAGATGCCATACTTGGCTTCCCTCAAAATACCGATTCTAATTAAACTCACCAATGATCCTATATTGCATGACCCGACATGGCCTGCAATGCCTACCAAAATCCCTTCAGACATCCCCAAGTCTGAAGGAAAAATGGGAGATGACCTGACCAACCATATCATCACCTTCCACTTATGGTTCTCTTCAAACAACATCATGGACGACTCCATCCGATTGAGGTTATTTCAATGCACACTCACTCGCCCATCAACCAAGTGGTATGTAGAAGAAAAATATGGGTCCCATGTGACCTTTGAATCTTTGGCCAAATCATTTTTGACCTTCTTTAAACTACCAATCTGTCATGACAATGGTCTCGAAATACTCTCAGAGTTTAAACAAAACTTTACTACACACATCGCTAACCACATTCACGTATGGCGTCAGTGACGTAGTCTATGTAAAGCTAAAGCCACCAAGAAACAATGCCTTAATTGGTTTCTCAAATCATTTGTTTCCCTCCTTGCCAAGGATGTGTCCACCACCTTCTCCTAGTCTAAAGAAGAAGCCATCGACAAGGCTCAACAGTTCGAACTCATTTATTCATAGTTAGGATACTTATATATGGTACTACTTGACGCCTTGAGACCCATGCCATTCGACCAGGACAAACCTGAGATTGTTGGGTATGTGTTATATTCTTTGCATGTGTGTGTGTGTGGGTGCGTCAGATATGACGACTGCGTCTGACGATCCCTTCACCTAGGGCTCTGTCGTTGTGTCGGGCGCTTCCTAGGGGGGTCCCAGGGGGGGGCAGGTATGCCCCCCCTGGTTACGCGCAGCGCCCCGAGTACGCACAGTGTTCGGCACTGGGCGTAGCCCGGTGCCGATGGGGTTCGGGGCAATGCCTCGAAATTTTTTTTTTGGGCGGTTTTTGCTATTTTTAGCGGATTTTGCTATTTTTAGCTGATTTGTAAATTAATCCCGAATTAAGGGATTAGGGTTTTGGCATCTACAGAATACCTAAAAACATTGTATATATTGTATGGCGAATGGCGAAATTCGATATAATGAAAAAGAAAGGTTTTTCCGGTTGAGGGTTTCCGGTAAAGATCTCTGTGTATTCTGTGTATGAGCCATTGATTAATTTCTGTATTGCTTAAGAATATATATGCATTGCTTTACTTCGCAGGTTTAAAACTTACAGGGATGTCTCACTCAGCATATGAAATGATTGGTACTACTACACACCACAATCGACACCTCCAACAACCACCTATGTATGGAACACCTCAATATCTTCCAATATATGGAGGATCTCCTTATTATGCTCCTCCCCCTTATCAAAAAACATACCTAGTTTCCCTTCCTCCACCCATATGTGGACCACTGCCAACACCTAGAATACACCCAACTGTCCAACCAAGTTCTGGTACCCCCTCTACCTCATCTTACACTCTAAGAACTAGTGAAAGCACTACACCTTCCTATGTAATCTACAAACCATTTACACTAAACAATCTGTACTTTCTATTTCCTTGCCCTCCACATCCCATGGCTCCACCACATGGACACCCACATGTTGGGGTTAACTTTGTTTGTCCCTCCCCCATTCAACAATATCAAAATTTTGAACAACTAAATATGACAAATATGACCCATCAGTCAAATAAGGCCAAAAAGAAAGGAAAAAACCGAAACAATAATAATCTAGGACCCGAAGGGAATCACCCCCAACAAAACCAACCTACTAGGGGCAACGAGAATCAGGGGAACTAGAACCCTCAAGGGGGAAATAATAACAAAACCCAAGGTAAGAATAACAAAAATCTTTGGTAAAACTTCCTTGGTTCCCTTTGCGGTGAGTATGGCCATTATACTTAGCATTTCCCTCAAATCGCCGACTTTAAATGGATGAAAGAATCCAGAAATGGAAAATGTCCCCCTACACTGCCTACCCCACCGCAGGCCCCTCAATAATATGTGCAACAACCACACCAAACCATGTTGCAAAACCCCATTCCACACCAAGGGGTGATGAACACCCAATAAGAGAGGCATCCTACCCCACCACAAATGGGATAGTATCCAAACCCCGACACTCCTACAGACTACACTATCATCCTCAATAGAGAGGAAGAAGTTTTTCTCCAAACGTACAACCTTCAATACAGTGCACCCCTTAACTCCATTACCACTACCTCGGAAGCAGTCCTAGTCATAACTAGACCACCTTTGATGATTACTCTCCCTAATATTAAAACACCCCTTCGTATTCCTCGCATCCCATTACATCGAAATGTCAACAACCCTCAGGCTAGGGTGGCACACAATTATAGTCTAGACGATGATTAGGCACAATCTCCTGCTGCCATGTCAATTTTAGAAGTCCTTCAAACTTATCCTACTCAACACAAGTCATTACTCTTTGCCCTGGGGGCATTCGACCCTGCTGATACTCAACTCATCACATTTGATATTGATAGTGGGGAACCCTGTCTCCCCGCTTTGGTTGCTTTCCAAATACCGGTTAAAATATGGAACATCACAGTTCATTGTTGCATCATTAATGAAGGTGCATCCGCATGCATCATGTCAAAAACCATATGGAATAAACTTGCCTCCCCCAATCTTATACCATCCACCATCACTCTCAAATCTTATGATGGACGCCCATCCTCTCTTGAAGGGCTCTTTCAAAACATCCCTGTTGAACTAGGGGGAAAGACTATCCTCATTGGCATTGAAGTTATCGATGCTCCACTCGATTAAAACATCTTTTTCAGATGTAGATACATGTACGTGATGAAGGATATGAACTCTTTTGTGTTTCGTACAATGATGTTCCCCCACAATGGGAATATCATCACTATCGACCAAACCCTTCTTCCAACATCGATAATATCCTAATCCCTACCCACTCATCGAGCTGGGTCTTGGAATTTTCAAAGACCCATCCTTACTAGGGACAGACCATGGAGCACCACCGCTCATACATCACTCAGCACAAGTATGTGTCATCTCATCCAATGGAATAGAAACTGGAGATACCCTTCTTCCCACATAATGTTCCTTACTATCTGACTTCCCACTCATTGTAGAGATCCTTCCCCATGCATCCCTTGAGAACTCTTCATCTCCCCCTATTCCTGATTTCACCCTCCTCCAGGGCCACATCTTGGTTTGGGAGACAGTCCCCCAAGACATAACTCAAATCCCCTTCTTTTACCCCCCATCGGGCGTACAATCTTTCCAGGTAGTTGCAATAGTTACCCTTCCCAATATGGTGCTGGAAATTCCATTATCATATCTGCATGCACCTGCGATGGTCCCTCAACCATCCCTCCCTCCCCAAACTAAAGGAATCTAGATGCAAATTCCAATACTTACTCCAACCACACCACCCTCACCCCCATTCGCTAGCGCCACAACCCCAGTTGGGGGAAGAAGGAAAAAGAAATATCCCACTGCTCCACTTCCCCCACGAGTTCAGCCTCCTTGCGCACTATGCGCGAAAGATGGACACCCCACCAATAAATGCCTATCTCTTCCTGAGCTGCACAATCTAATTCAACTCCCTCAGGAAACGACACCACTCGTCACTTCCTCCAGTACTACCACTACATCCCCTAATACAGGAAGCAAAGGACTGTGAACCAAATTCACATGTGCCATCTATTCAGAGTATGGCCATTACACCCACCCATTTCTTGACATTACCTCAATTTTGGTAGATGCTAACGACAGTCCGCCATCACTTTCAGTAAGAACCCCTTCCATTTGAATCATCTCAACCTCATGTCACTGACATCCATTATGTCGCAACCTCAATCAAAGAACATATGATATGTCCTTTCTCTTTATGCGAATCACTTGATCATTTCACATATCAATGTCCTATGATCATTGAATACAGGTGTTGCCAAATGGCCCTTATTCAAAATCCTACACCCCCCCCCCCCCCCCC
>ML808677.1:191791-235691 GCA_009831015.1 Picea engelmannii | reverse complement strand
ATCAGCAACGTGTCATCCACATATAAGACCAAATAAATCAAATGATCACCAATTAATTTAAAATACACACAGAGATCCTCTTTGCTTCTTGTGAATCCAAGTCCGAGCATAAAAGTATCAAATTTTTGAAACCACATCCTTGTTGATTGTTTTAAACCATACGTGGAATTTTTTAGCTTGCATAGCAGCTCCTTCTTTCCCTTCATAGCATAACATTCTGGTTGATTCATATAGATTTCTTCTTCCATATCCCCATGTACAAATGTTGTCTTCACATCCATCTGTTCTACTTCAAAATCAAATGCGGCAATAACAGTTAATAGAAATCTTGTAGAGGTTAACTTGGAAACATGAGAAAAAATCTCACAAAAATCAATTCCCTCAACCTGGGAATAACCCTTTTCTACTAACCGAGATTTGTATTTCTCCACTTTTCCTTCTGCATTCAGCTTCTTTTTAAATACCCATTTACTGCCAATGGGATTTCTTCCAGTCGACAACTCCAATAGATCTCAAGCCTCATTCTTATCCAAATATTCCATTTGTTCGTCCATGGCTCTTTTCCATAGATTTACATCCTCTCAATCCACTTCCTCCCTGATAGTTCTAGGATCATCATCGGTAATAGACAAATGAAAATTTGAACGAAAATCAGATGGAGTATACCTTTCTGGTAGCCTTCTTTCTCGAACCGATCTCCTCAATATTGGAGTATGAGGATCTTCTTCTTTTGATTCATGTTCTTCTGTAGAGTCTAACTCATCATCCTTTAAATCAAACTCTATTTTCTCCGGTTCTTCCTTACTTGGTAGGACTTCTTGTTTAAAAACATCCTTAATTTTTCTAAATACCACATCACGTCTATACATTACCTTCTTAGTTTCAGAGTTCCAAAGCTTATAACCTTTGAGACCATCTTTATATCCAATAAATATACACTTTTCAACCTTCTTATCTAGCTTACTCATGTTTTTCTTTGGATCATGAACATATGTATTACAACCAAATACCTTTATATGTGTGAGAGAAGGTTTCTTCCCAGTCCATACCTCTTGTGGATTCTTATCATCCAACGCTAATGAGAGTGATATGTTGATCAAGTAACATGCAATACCCACTACCTCTACCCAAAATTCTTTCCCTAACCCGACACCACTAAGCATGCACCTTGCTTTTTCCACGAATGTCCTATTCATCCTTTCTGAAAATCCATTATGCTGAGGTGTATATGGAGTAGTCTTCTACTTTTCTATACTTCACTTCTTATATAATTATTCAAATTCATTCCTGCAGAATTTTCTGCCATTATCTGTCCTCAACACCTTAATTATTTTCTCTATTTGATTCTCAACAAGAGCCTTAAACTCTTTAAACCTATCAAAGACTTTGAATTTCTTCCCGAGGAAATATATTCAAGTATTCCTCATGAAGTCATGTATAAATGAGACACAATACATAGATTTTCCCACTGATGGGACCGACACAAGTCCGAAAACAACACTGTGAACTAGCTGTAAAATTCATTTTTCTCTCATTTCACCAGAGGGGAATCTTACACAATTATACTTCCCATATAGACAATGTTCATAGAAATCAAAATTTAGAGAGCATTTAGACATACCTTCAATCAAACCTTTACCGTGTAGTAGTCGAAGACCCTTTTCTCCGATATGCCCCAGTATTTGATGCCACAACATAACCTTTTCTCCAGACACCGTAGGAGTTTTTTATTCTTCAACTGCAATATTAGGAACAATGGAACTATTACACCCATCACTAATAGTTCTTGCTTGTAGCTCCCTCCAGCAAAACCATTCCTCCTCGAACCATCCAGCAGGTTTCCTTTTCAAATATTGTTTTTACCCCTGCATCGTCCATTTTCTTACAAAAATAAAATTTCTAGCCAAACATGGGATGTGCAGAACACCAAGCAGTTTTCAAATCCTTCCATCTATGAGAATCAACTTGACATTTCCTCTCCCGATGATTCTGGTTGTCAAATCATCACCTAAGAAAAAATTACCTCCATCATACCTTTCATATTTACAGAATCACTCCCTGTGGGGAGCCATATGAAAGGATGCAGCAAAGTCAACCAACCATGTCTCATGATCTTCATGTGTTCTTGAAGAAGCCAAGTACACATCCCCTCCTTATTCCTTGGAGTTATTTTATTCTGTAGAAGGAGATTATTCAGATCCCTTCTTTTTCTTAACTTTGGATCTACACTGCTTCTGTAGTGCCCTTATTTTTCACATCTCCAACATAACTTTACAAACTTTCCAGGAGATTTAGATCTACCCATAGAATTAGATCTCCCACTTGAGAACTTAGATCTATTTATATCCTGGGAATGTCCTCTTGCAAATAATGTGTCTGTGCTCTATCCTTCCATATTCTTCCGTCTCATCTCCTCTGACAACAAGGACAAGACCACTTCATCAAACTTCAAGGAAATTGTATTACTACCTATGGCCACAACCAGACTATCCCATCAGTCTGGTAAAGAACAAAGTAAACTGATACATTTATCTTCATATGAAATTTTAATCTCAATAGATACTAACTGATTTACCATAGTATTGAAGGCATTCAAATTCTCTTCCACTGAGTCTCCATCTCTCATCCTTAGGTTATACATCTTCTTTCCCAGGAATATTTTATTCACTAGGGACTTAGACTGATACAACTTCCCCAACTTATCCCATAAATCCTTGGATGTAGTTTCCTCTAACACATCTAGTAATACTGAGTCTGGGAGACTAAGTCAGATTGTGCTCATCGCCTTCCAATACAAAATTTTCCAATCATCTGATGAAGTTCCTGTAGGTGCATTACCTGGATCTACTGCTATCCACTGATCTTTTTCCACCAACAAATATTCCATCTTGAGCTTCCACACCTCAAAAAATTTTCCATTAAACTTCTTCATCTCCATCTTCAAATTTCTTTCCATTTCTTTTCACCTGAAAAATCAATACCACAGATCTCCCATTGTAACAAGGTTTATTATATTACCAAGCCAAACCATTGACCACAAAGGGATCCACCTGAAGCCAAAAAAGCTCTGATACCAAATGTAGATTTTAACCTTGTACAATATTTACTGCAAACAAATTTTTAGTAAAAGAACATAAAAGATACAATGGAAAATACAAACATTACACAGAGATTTTTCCCCTGGAAACCCAAACTGGGAAAACCAACATATTCTATATTCACTCATAGTATTACATTGTTTACAATACAATATACATATAGGAGCCAGTGAAATACAAAAACCTAATCCAATGACCTGGATTAGTCAACAACCCTAATGCATTAATTGGAAATAGAAAACCATCGACAAAGAAACCATGTGCTTAAAAACCACCTAAATATGTGACATGTTTCTCGAGTCAGAAACATTTTTCTCAGTGGAACTGCCCCCTGCACCCCCCCTCAAACCGCCCTGGGGGATCGATGCAATGCAGACACTACTACTGGTGAAAATAATATAAGACATACCCAACATTCTCAAGCAACATTTTGAAAGGATCTCTTGTCTCGTCATATTTATTTTCTCCTCCCATGAGATGTAGTTTGGGCATGCAAGATATTTTTTCCTCAAGAGAAACAAGATCGAGACCCAATTCTTTGTACCCTAGCCTCGTTGGGGACATGCATTAAGACGACAAGGAGAATACCACTCTTATACCACTGATCTATATTTTATGAGAAGAACGAAATGAATAAAGATTATTAAAATATGATTAAAACACAATAACAAAGATACAATAAAACTTGTTTTCTATTCAATAAAGAAATAAGATGAAACTGTAAAATGCAGCAGATAGCAAGCTTGCTAGAAGGGTGGCGGCTTTATCTCTGAGAAGAGATGTGACAACTGTGCTCATTCAGAATAACATTATTACAATGAGGCTCTCAAGGCCTTTTTTCAATAAACAGGAATGTCAAAACCCTAGACTTCAAAAAACCTAACCCTAGGAGATGAAGCGCCAAAAGTCATGTGGGCCTTGTTTGGGTAAGTTAGTACATCAACTTCCCGGTGTCATAACTTTTTCATATGATATCCATTTTAGGCGCATGATAGCCCATTGGAAAGGTCTAACCAAGAAGAACTATTTTCGAATAGCCCAAGTCAATGATTTTGGTAGTCACTTGGGCCCTGCATCCCCAAAAAATGTCATTTAGGGCCTCAAAATGGCCCTGGAAGTTTAGAACCCAAAAAACTACCAAGGTGGAAAACTATTTTTTGAGCCAGTGGAATAGGTGGGTGGCCATCAATATCCACCTAGATCGGGCCAGTAGGCCAAGGATGCATGCAAACCTTCACACCCTGAAAACATTGATGAATCCCCAAGGGTAAATGGGACAGTCCCAAACCAGACATACGCATCTGTGGTAGGATAGTCACACACAATAGCGCCAAAGAAAAAACAGGAGGGTATAGTAGAAGATTTCATCGGATGACTAGAGGTATATGTTGAAGATATATAAATGGAGGATGGAACCTCGAGTCAACCACCGTAGCGAAAGGGAAAAACATGCCATAGCAAGATCACTGCACAAACAAGATGCAACAACCATAGTCTTGTCGCACATTCTGGAAGGGGTGCACACCATGCCTAACCTTTCAGGGTGTGTGAAAATACTACGATACTAGGACCACGATGTGGCCGACGTATACATGTTCCCTAAATTTGCAAGGAAACTCTACCTGGACAGCGTGGGTACAAGACCCTTCGACAATCCAATTTTGAAACCAAAATAGTGGGCAGCCAGACTGGCCAACACCGAGATTCTAAATCTTTTAGATATCCCACATTTTGGAAGGGGCCACGATGTAAACAACTTCTTTAAGTAGCTGATGGAAGTCACCCACAGTGGGTACCTATGGGTGGAAGAGCCTGTCTCTATACAATTTGATCTCATTGCTTTTATTACAGGCCTTCCATATCGGGGGAATAATCTTGCACATTACTTCGATGACAAGACAAAGGAAAAGGCATTGGCGGAGGAGATGAAGAAGATATATGACACAAAAAGAGGATATTGAAGAAAAATCATCCAGGGAATTAGTGACACAGTGACAAGGCTGACCACCAAACTCATGGCATGCAAGTTGCTCATGAAGTGCCACAAGGAGGAAGTCCCTGGCAGGGTCATCGCGGCTACAACATAGCGCGTGGAGGGTACTCTTCTCACATGGGGCCCATACTTATTAAACTGATTCCTTGAGGACTGCATAGATGCATTGGACCTGGGGACAAAGTTTCATTACTCTTGGCTACTCATCTTGACCTCCTTGATCGAATGGAGGGAGCCTTGGTAAACATATTTTTGAGAATGAACCATTCGTTGCCATGCAGTGCGATAGACATCATAGGGAATCACTTTGGACCCCAAAAATCAAAAGTACAAGTGCAAGCATGTTCATAGGGTATTACAATGACCTCCAAGAAATTATTGCCAACACTTGGAGGATTATTCCAGAAGTGGTCGTAAAATATTGGGACATCATGTACTTTTAAGTGACTAGACATGTCGTATGGATCCAAGTGCGAAGGGATCTCAAGAAGGAATGGATACAACTGTGCTACTGTGTCAAGGAAGAGGACGTAAAGATGGCCGTTAGGGATTGGAAATATCATTGGATAATTCCAGTTCTGACTCAAGAGATTCTCACATGTAAGGAGGTTGATGTAGGGTAGGATCAGACACCTGACAGAGCTAAAGTTGTGCCCAAGAAGCCAAATCCAAGTCAGAAGTCGGAACAACAAAATAAAGGAGGTGTGCCAAACAAATGTACCTAGTCTAGAAAAAAGGACACCATCCAGGCAACAAAAGAATTGGAAAAATGGGATGAAACAACACAAGGAATCAAATCAAGTGCTACCCAACAGGAACAAGGCCAGATGAAGAGGTTGATCATACAAACTTGGGTTGCGTGCTAAAATGCCAAGGCCCACAAGATGACACTAGAATATACAATCACTAAGGATGGCGGGGACCTCGTGGCCGAAAGAGTCCATGACCCAGTGCTTGAAGAGTTTGAAGACACACAACAACAAAGGAACCGAATTGAGGATGAGTTAGCTGACATGAGGCAGTTCCTGGAGCAGATCGGAGAAATGTAGAGGGTGGAAAGAGGAAAAAATTGGTCCTCACAACATTAGAAACAAGATCCAAGGCTGCACCGAGCGAACATGGGAGGATCCAGAAGATCAGACAGGTGAGCCTGACTTTCCACATTACACCTAACATGTTGCACATGGATGAGATTGTAGGTTGGACACCCTTGAAATACCTGGCGTAGATACAATTGGTAATGGGTAGGATACCAACACTTGTCGCAAGAGTTGGTTATAGGCTGTAATAGAGCCAAGCCTTAGCACATTTTAAATGAAATAAATTTGGTCACTCGAACTTGACTTGGGTTGCATGCAAGTAAATTATGAGATAACCTCGAACCACTTTTGATTGGAAACTGCCCCTTCCAACCCGAGATGGATCTCTCAAAAATATGTCACAATAGGATATTCAATAAGCTTAACAATGGGCATATTTGTGGGTAATAGAAAGTTTTGAGGTTTTTAGGGTTGATGGGTTGGACCGGGAGGTAGTCCATTGGGCATGGAGTTAAATAATCAAGCAAATAACAAGAGTGTTTTGGCAATGGAAATCCATGGAGAAAAGGCGATATAGAAGTTGATTACAAAGAGAAGGATTTATAAAAGTATGGCAACAGAATAAAGAGAAAACATATCAATAAACAAGGAGCACTTAGCGATGAGTGAATTCCAAGCACAAATCAATGGAAAGAGATGGTTGGGACATAGCATCTAGCAAAGGATGAATTATGAATCTTGATCTCTGCAAGAAACAACCTATAAACATTATGCAACAAAGCATTTGTGACATCCCCAAAAAATAAAGAAATTAAAAAAAATATTTTAGAATCTAAAACTGCTAAAAATTTATTTCCGTTTTTAGTAAATTCAAAATTGGAAAATTGTTGCCATTTATGGCAATTCCAAATTTTGAATTTTATAATTGTAATAAATGATTTTGACTGTTGGGCAAAGATCTAATTTGTCCCAACTAGCTACTTGACTATGACACTTGTATGAAAAAGGAAAAAAAAATATTTTATATTGATTGCAGGAGGACAAATGGAGCAGCCATGTTAAATTTAGCTGACCATGACTCCATGAGTGGGGAACACATTGAAATTAACTTTGGGCTAATTGTTACAAGTGGAAAATTAGTGATTTGGCTAATGGCAGGCCCTGAAAATCAGGGATTTAGAAAGATGTGAAAATTCCCCAAGAGAGGGAAAAAGTCCTAGGAAAACTAATAAAAAGCATATGTGAGGAGGCAGGATGCTGCCAAGTATGCTGGGGAAAAATACTACGGAATTTTGATCTTGATGTTATGAGCACTATTGTGTGAGTGTGAGGCAAGGAGGATACTGCTGGAATTCGAAGGACATTGCTGGAGAGGAGATTTCAATTCGCCCTCATGGACTCATGGTCAGGCTAGGGGCTGAATCGGGCAAGTAGATTGGTTGCCCTATTCTACAGTTGTGAGGAATGTGGTTGTTCCCTTTATCCTCCTGTAAAATTGGTTCATATATGTAACTCTACCTTATTCTAGTCAAATTTTATGTGTTGAAATCTGTTTACTTCTATGTATGAATTTCTGGTTGAATGCTGTGGGGAAAGATCTAACATTTTACTTCATAGTTGTTGGCTAGAAATGGACTATTTTTATTTAGTTGTGATGCTGAGTAATTACTAAGATCTTGGAATGTACCCAAACAACAAAAACAAATTCTGTAAAAGTTACAAGCCCCATAATAGAATGGATATCAGACTACCATTATCTTGTTAATTATTTATGTCAAATAAAATGAAATAAGATTGTTGCGAGAATACTAGAATCCACATGCACCAATAGCTATGGTAGATTTCTTTTCCTATAGAGATGTATATAGTACACAGTGAGACTCCTCAAATGAGTATACCTTTCATAATCAAATAAATATACCCTAAAACATTGAAGTACTAGTCGATATACATGCAAATTTGTATAGCTATTTTTTTATGAACCGATATATATATAGATATACATTGTAATGGGGAGGCTACGACAGTGGAGTAATGATGCTAGAGTAAATTGTCTACATCAGAATCCTGAACTACCAAGTGGATAGATAATCTTATAAGTAGGAAATTTTTATTCCAAAGAAAAGGGAAAAGCTCCATGGACCCCATTACAGAAAGAATATATATATATATATATATATATATATATATATATATAATTCAAATGGATATGACAGTAAGTTAGGAATGACTCTGTTAATCAAGAAAACTTACCTACAACATAAACGACAATTTTCTGTCATAATAACCATGTTGCCTAGTTTCGGGTGAGCAGACCTATAGAGGCTTATTCAAGAATAGTAATAGAAACAGAAGGTAAATAGTGCACAATGCATAAATCCAAAATGAATAATGATGCCATCTAAATTTATGTTGAATAGACCTATAATATCTTATACAATAATGATAATATAAAAAGAAGGTAAATAGTACACAACGCATAAATCCAAACTGGTAATGAAGCTATATATTCTCTGGTAAGAAAACCGTTAAAGGCTTATTCAACAATGATAACTGAAACATAAGGTAAATAGCGTGTGATGTGTAAGCCCGAAAACTAATTTTTTTACATCAAATTAAGTATAAACGAAAGCTGGGAATCATCACACATCTTTCTGGGAAAGAACAAAATCCTTAAGCGTATCGCTATGCATGATCGAATCATTTCGGGAAAGGGACTGTACAATCAATAATAATATTCAATTCTAGAAACAAAAATAGCTAGAATAGCTCAGGAAGGAATTCGAATCTGTAGTACCAAAACTATCCTCGAATTATATAGAGGAGAATACTTCAGAAATCTCAAGCCCACAACAAACTAACACACAATATATATTGAGCATATTACTTAATAGAATGTCTGTCTAGTTATCAAAATCCAACCAGGCACAAGATGTGCGGGTTGTTCTTTATACCAAAATTATTTATACAAATCAGGGCATACCCTGTATCAACTATCACAGAACTTGGAATTTAAAAACCCTCAGACTTTAAGAACGAAACAGAGCCTGGACCAACGGTGTATGTAAATATCGAAATTAACTTAGATACCGTGTTGAAACCTGAATACCTTTTGAAGGAGCGAAGAGGGCGTCCCCATGCTTCGGCGTGTCCGCACCTGCACAAATTTATGAGAAGCATTATAACATAACCAATAGGATAACATGTTTAAGTTACAGAATAGAAAGTAACTAGAAAGGGGTCGGTGAATACTCAACTGAAGTAGAGGATTTGTGCCTTCTGCCATTGCGCTACACCTCCTGGACCGAAAATGGAAGAGGATTTCATGCCACCCTGATGGATACCCTCGCACACCAAGGGGCCCATCATTAGTAATAGATACCAGTGTCTAATCCAAAGTAATATTGTAGAGAAAAATGAACAGCGTATAATGAACATGGTAAATATAAAGCCATTGTAACTTTTCAATCATAAACAAAAAGGATTTGAAACGCTTTCGACCTTTGGAAAACATTGCTTCTAATCAATCCAATAACAGTAGCAAACACTATAGTCAAGAACAGAAGATGATTGATGTACCAAAGGTCTACCCAACAGAGGAAACCAGTTCCGATAACAAGGGTTAAATCAAAATGAATATTTTGAGTGCACTGGTATAACAGACGTCGTGATATGAGGAATGGCTCAGTCTCGGCAGGAGGAATGGTGCAGTAATAGGGGGGGTTAAACTTTGATAGGACCCAAAACCTTTCCAAGAGCACCCGACTCCTTTTTACCACAATACCCTGGAAGTAAGATGAGGATACTATCAAGGACCAATCAAGAACAGAGGTATGCACAGACCTACAGATGAGGCAAAATGATTCTAACGTGTAAATAAAAGAATATCCAAAGGTAAAATTACCACACAGAGCTACTGTCGAGAAGTGTCATCCAGAACCTCCACCCATCTAGTACAGAAACTAGAACTGTGAACTCCTAGCCACGATGCTTAAGGAAAACAAACGAATGGTCTGTAACGTCTCCCCCTCCTTCAATAAAATCCTTATCCAGGGTGCAAACGAAAATGGACTGAGATGGTGCTTCCTCATTCACCAAATCAAAAGCATAACGAGAATGAAAGTATGGGAGTAACCTACGAATGGAGTAAAGGGGAGGAGGCTTCGTACTTAGACCATGTGATCATAGGGTAAGTATCAAAATCTCCTTAAGGCACACCAGTCGAGCTCTGCACCAAATAGACATATCCCAGGCACTTTAAATGTGCAGACAGGCCGTTAAGGTGTAAAGGTTTCCACCTGTATCAGTTGCTAAGAGTATTAATGGTAAGGTAACCGGATGGCTTTCTTACTGTACCGTTATATGTCGAATCCAACAACCTTTCTTTAAACACCTGAGGATGTTATCCCTTGTCGATATCTAACGATTAGTTGGTAGTACGATCGTAACCATAACCTCCACAAGATTAACCCTCTGCGCAGTTTAGTTTTAAGGTGTAAGTTTAATGGCGGAGGTTAAACCCTTTTAAAAATTTGTTTCCGAATAGTGTTAACTTCTCCTTGTTGATTTTGTAATGTTATATACATATATCAGGTCGAACATCATAAGTTCTGACATCTCTAACCTCGCAATGTATGGTAGAGACTCTAAGTAACTACTTCTCCATGTCATAAAGTGGCTTCGAAAATGAAATAGTAGATAATATTAGGTTGCCATGAAGTGAGATGTCCCTAGTTATGGACCTGTTGTTCATGTACAACACATTACTAAAATAGGAAGCAATGAATTTATGTTAATAGAGGAGCGAAAGGAATTAAGACTGACGTACCTTAGGATTGACAAGTGACTGAAAAGCCTCAAGGATACAAAACCATCTCAACGTCCCCAATTTAAAAAAATAAAAAAATAATGTAAATTTTGAGGTACAATACATATGGTAACAGAGCAAAAAGGTGACAACACTGGATCTGAATAGCGCCACAATAGCTGCTTAGTATGGATATATATATATATATATATATATATATATATTTTGATTTTTGCAAAACTAACAAAAATGTATGGTTACAAACAGAAAGCTATTTTTGTTTTCTGTTAATTATGGCAGCTCAGGATGATTCAGAAATCAGGATGGGAGAAAACCCCGCAGCAGGGAACCCCTGGAGATCCAAGATAGAACAGTGAAAAAAGTTAACCCACAGAAGTGTTAGAAACAATGAGGAACCTTATTGTTGAATTACAGATTTTCAAAGCAGACAATGAAAATTTGAAAAAAGCACAACAGGAACAACAAGAGATAAATGAAGGCCTACTACACAGTATAGTGACCAAGAAAATCCCAAAAGACGATAACCACGAGGAAGAAGTCAACAAAACGGCTTCTAAGAAATCAGGGCCGAAAACAGAAAAAGGAGATAGTTCGTCGGAAGGAACACCTTCAGCTGAAAAAAAAACTAAATCTGACAGAAAAAGAAAACAAGTAGACCACCTCGAAGGAGAATTTAAAAAGATTAACCATCTACCTTTGATGGAGAATCCAATATGGGAAAGGAAGCTGAAGCATGGCTGTTGGACATCAAAAAATACTTCCAGATCTACAACTATTCCAGCAACATGAAGGTCAAAATGGCCATCTACAATTTGAAAGGGAAGGCCAGCATTTGGTGGCAGGACCTGAAATTGGCCAAGGGCCTAAAGAAAAAATAGTTGGAATGGTCTGACTTTAAGAAGTATTTCAAGAAACAATACCTTTCAAAAAGTTACTATGAAAGAAAGACAAAAGAGTTCTACGAGTTACGATTTGGACAGATGACAATGGAGGACCTTATAAATAAATTTTTAGAAATCTTAAGGTTCGTACCATACATCCGAGAGGATAAAGTAAAAATTCATCGATTTCTAAGCTGCCTACCACAGTCCTACAAGGACATAATTGAATTTCACAACCCAAAATCCTTGAGAGAAGTATTTAGGAAAGCTTGAATGTGCTATGATCAGTACAAATAGCGGTTGGAGTTTCCGAAAGCATGGAAGGATAAGAAACAAGAACGAATGAACCAGCAGAAGAAGGGGTGCTAGCCAGTTCCTCATCGGAATACAACAAAAAGTTTTTTGAGAAAGGACTTTCACTCCATCCATTCGAATACGCAAGGCAGTAGTAAACCAATAAACCTAGGAATGAAGAAGTTTGGAGACAATCCCCGCGAGCCATTAAAGTGTTGGGAATGCAGAGAGCCTCATCTAAGGAGGAACTATCCACATTTAAGTTCATCAAATAGAAATGTCGTTCATAATTTGCAGGAAGCCTCGATAGTGGGAGATGTGGGCAGAAGCCTACATCGGATAAATGCAGCCATAGATGGTCGACAAGCTGACCACCAGTCCTCAGTGGTAGAAATTGAAAGTAAAATCAATGACACTCGAATTTCTGTTTTAATTGACCCTGGAGCTACGTTAAGTTATATTACACCTAATGTGGCCGAGTCAAACAAACTTAAGAAACTGAAGCATGCAAAATCATGGTTTGTACAATTAGCGACTGGTACTAAAAGAAAGGTAGCAGAGTTTTTTCCATATTTTGATTTCAGCTTAAATGGTCAAAGTATAAAGACCGATCTGAACATCCTACCACTAGGATCTTATGATATGATTATTGGGATGGACTGGTTGGAATGACACAAAGAAATATTAAATTGCTATACAAAGATTCTAAGCTATAAGGATGATTTCGATACTACCAGGACAACCCAAGGTATACCAAAACCGGTATCAGTCAGACAAATTTCAAAAATGAAACTAAAGAAATGTATGAGAAAGGGATGTCAAGTTTATGCCATCAAGTGACGAATCTAGCAGAAAAGGAGGATAAGACAAAGTTGGAAGACTTTGCTATCCTATGTGATTTCATAGACACGTTTGTGGATGAGATACCAGAATTACCCCCTAGAAGGGAAATAGACTTCTCCATAGACCTGTTACCCGATTTTTCTCCTATCTCAAAGGTGCCTTACTGGATGAGTCTACAAGAACTGATAGAATTAAAAATACAATTACAGGAATTGTTGGACAAAGAGTACATCAGACCGAGTGTCTCACCTTAGGGAGCACCAATAATCTTTGTGAAAAAGAAGGATGGTACTCTAAGATTATGTATCGATTATAGACAACTGAACAAAATGACTATTAAGAATAAATACCCCTTACCAAGGATAAATGATCTGTTTGATCAAGTGGGGGGGGGAAAGATCTTTTCAAAACTTGATTTACGATCCGATTATCATCAAGTTCAGATAAAAAATGAGGACATAAACAAAACAACATTTTGGACAAGATACAAACATTGCAAGTTTGTAGTCATACCTTTTGGACTCACTAACGCCCCAACCACATTTATGTGCCTAATGAACAACATTTTCAGTGAGTACTTGGACAAGTTCATGGTAGTATTCATCGACGATATCCTAGTCTATTCAAGGACGAAGGAGGAACATGAGGAACACTTAAGAATAGTGTTGCAAATGTTAAGGAAGAACAAACTGTATGCCAATTTTGACAAGTGTGACTTCTACTAGAAAGAGATACAATATCTTGGACATATAATTTCAGTAGAGGGCATTGTCGTAGACCCGGAAAAGACAAAATATGTTAGGGAATGGCCGGTACCTAAAGATGTAGAGGATATACGGTCGTTCATGGGAATCATCGGATATTATTGTCGGTTTATAGAAGGGTTTTCCAAGATAGCCTACCCTAGCACATCATTACAAAAGAAAGGAACCAAGTTTGACTGGTTAGAGAAATATCAAGAAAACTTCAATAAACTAAAGGAGTTATTGATAACGGCACCCATATTGAAGGTAGCAGACCCGGATAAAGACTTCACAGTATGTGTCGATGCAAGTAAGGAAGGACTAGGTGGTGTCCTAACCCAGGAAGGACACACTATTTTCTATGAGTCCCGAAAATTGAAGGAACACGAGTGAAATTATGTCACTCATGACTTAGGATTAGCAGCTGTAATACATGCCTTAAATATGTGGCGACACTACATAATGGGCAAAATATTCTTATTATTAATGGACAATAGCGGGGTAAAATATCTATTTAACCAACCATATCTTAATGCAAGACAAGCAAGGTGGTTAGCCTTCTTGAGGTAATTCGACTTCGAGGTCAGACATATCAAGGGAAAGGAAAATAAGGTAGGAGACGCTTTAAGTAGAAGAATCCATGGGTTATTTGAGATGAATGTTAGCAGGGCAGAAAGTGATCTTGAAGGAAGAATAAGGACGTCAGGTGTCGATGACAAAAACTATACTAAAATAAAGATAGAAATACCAAACAATAATGCGAACTCTGAGAAACCAGATCTAAGTATCGACGAGAAGGGACTGTTATGGTTTAAAAACAGACTTTACATACCAGATTCAACAGGGTTAAAATTGACAATCTTGGATGAAGTACATAAAAAGCCGTATTCTGGCCACCCAGGTTACCAGAAAACGATAGAAACACTGAGGAAACTATTTTATTGGCCTAACATGAAAGGAGAAACAGAAGAATACTTGGCAAGGTGCCAAGATTGTCAGTAGGTTAAGGCTGAGCACCAGCATCCAACCGGCCTATTACAGTCATTGCCAGTACCAGAATGGAAATGAGAGACTATATCACTCGACTTTATAACAAGTTTGCCTAAAACTCAGAAATAGAATGACTCTATCATGGTTGTAATCGATAAACTCAGTAAGTCTGCACACTTTATTCCTGTAAAGTCTACTTTTAAAGCTATAACCATTGCTGAAATATTCATGAAATAAATATTTAGAATGCATGGTATTCCTAAAGTGGTGATTTCAGATAGAGACGTAAAATTCACATCCGCCTTTTGGAAGGAATATTTTGCAGGGCTCAATACCAACTTGAATTTTAGTACAAGTTATCATCCACAAACGGATGGACAGACTGAAAGGACAAACTAGATCATGGAGGATATGCTTCGCATGTATGTAAGAACAAAACCAAACAAGTGGGAAGACTATCTGCACTTGGTAGAATTTGCATATAACAATGGGTACCAAACTTCAGCTAAGTTAATCCCTTTCGAAATATTGTATGACAGAAAATGTACGACTCCAATTAGCTAGGATAACCCGACTGACAGACTCATGGTCGGACCCAAAATGCTCCAAGAAATGGAGAACATGGTTAGAAAGGTACAACAGAACTTGAAAGAAGCACAGGACAAAAAGAAGAGTTATGCAGATCAAAAAAGAAGGCACCTGGAATTTCAAATAGGAGACCATGTTTATTTAAAAGTCAAAGCCCGAAAAAGCTTGTTGAAGTTAGGGAACTGTGCCAAGTTGGCACCCAGGTTTTTTGGGCCCTTTGAGAGACTAGCTCGAATTGGACCCATAGCATACCAACTTGTACTTCAAGCTAATCTAAGAATTCATAATGTATTTCATGTTTCATTGTTGAAAAAGTATATTCATGACCCTACTCATATGATTGATTGGAACTTGGTGCAGGTGGAACCCGAAGGCGAGTTCCAGGTGGAACCCCTACACATTCTGGACCGGAAAGAAATAACACTTTGGAACAGAGTTGTCGCTCAAGTAAAGGTGCAATGGAAGCACTTTAGTCCTGAGGAGGCCACTTGGGAGTTGGAAGGAGATTTGCAGAAATCTCATCCAATCCTATTCCAGGAAAGGAAAGAACACTGAGGACAATGTTTTATTTAAGGGAGAAAGGATGTGACATCCCCAAAAATAAAGAAATTAAAAAAAAAAATTTAGAATCTAAAACTGTTGGAAATTTATTTCCGTTTTTAGTAAATTCAGAATTGGAAATTTTTTTCCATTTATGGAAATTATGAATTTTGAATTTTATAATTGTAATAAATGATTTTGACTGTTGGGTAAAGATCTGATTTGTCCCAACTAGCTACTTGACTATGACACTTGTATGCAAAAGGAAAAAAAAATATTTTATATTGATTGCAGGAGGACAAATGGAGCAGCCATGTTAAATTTAGCTAACCATGACTCCATGAGTGGGGAACACATTGAAATTAACTCTGGGCTGATTGTTACAAGTGGAAAATCAGTGATTTGGCCAATGGCAGCCCCTGAAAATCAGGGATTTAGAAAGCTGCGAAAATTCCCCAAGAGAGGGAAAAAGTCCTAGGCAAACTAATAAAAAGCATATGTGAGGAGGCAGAACGCTGCCAAGTATGCTGGGGAAAAAGACTATGGAATTTTGATCTTGTTGTTATGAGCACTACTATGTGAGTGTGAGGCAAGGAGGATACTGCTGGAATTCGAAGGACATTGTTGGAGAGGAGATTTCAATTTACCCTCATGGACTCATGGTCAGGCTAGGGGGTGAATCGGGCAAGTAGATTGGCTGCCCTGTTGTATGGTTGGGAGGAATGTGGCTATTCCCTTTGTCCTCTCATAAAATTGGTTCAGATATGTAACTCTACCTTATTCTAGTCAAATGTTATGTGTTGAAATCTGTTTACTTCTATGTATGAATTTTTGGTTGAATGCTGTGGGGAAAGATCTAACATTTTACTTCATAGTTGTTGGCTAGAAATGGACTCTTTTTATTTAGTTCTGATGCTGAGTAATTAATAAGATATTGTAATGTACCCAAACAACGAAAACAAATTATGTAATAGTTACAAGACCCATAACAGAATAGATATCAGACTACCATTATCTTCTTAGTTATTTCTGTCAAATAAAATGAAATAAGATTGTTGCGAGAATAGTAGAAGCCATGCACACCAATAGCTGTGGCGGATTTATTTTCCTACAAAGATGTATATAGTTCACAATGAGTGTCGAATGAGTATATATTTCATAATCAAATAAATATACCTTAAAACATTGAAGTACTAGTTGATATACATGCAAATTTGTATAGCTATTTTTTTATGAACCGATATATATAGATATACATTGTAATGGGAAGGTTACGACAATGGAGTAATGATGCTAGAGTAAACTGTCTACATTAGAATCCTGAACTACCAAGTGGATAGATAATCTTATAAGTAGGAAATTTTTATTCCAAAGAAAAGGGAAAAGCTCCATAGACCCCATTACAGGAAGAATNCAAATAGATATGACAGTAAGTTAGGAATGACTATGTTAATAAAGAAAACTTACCTACAGTATAAACCACAATTTTCTGTCATAATGACCATGCTGTCTAGTTTTGGGTGAGCAGACCTATAGAGGCTTATTCAAAAATAGTAATAGAAACAGAAGGTAAATAGTGCACAATGCGTAAATCCAAAACGAATAATGATGCCATCTAACTTTCTAGTGAATAGACCTATAAGGGCTTATACAATAATGATAATAGAAAATGAAGGTAAATAGTACACGATGCGTAAGTCAAAATTGATAATGAAGCTATCTATTCTCTGGTAAGCATATCGTTAAGGGCTTATTCAACAATGATAACTGAAACAGAAGGTAAATAGCTTGTGATGTGTAAGCCTGAAAACTATTTTTTTTACATCAAATTAAGTATAAACGAAAGCTGGGAATCATCGCACAACTTTCTGGGAAAGAACAAAACCCTTAAGCGTATCGCTATGCATGATCGAATCATTTCGGGAAAGGAACTGTACAATCAATAATAAGATTCAATTCTGGAAACAAAAATAGCTAGAATAGCTCAGGAAGGAATTCAAATCTGTAGTAACAAAACCATCCTCAAATTATATAGAGGAGAATAGTTTAGAAATCCCAAGCCCACAATAAATTAACACACAATATATAATGAGCATTTTACTTAATAGAATGATTGTCTAGTTATAAAAATCCAAACAGGCATAAGCTGTGCGGGTGGTTCTTTATACCAAAATTATTTATACAAATCAGGGCGTACCCAGTATCAACTATCACAGAACTTGGAATTTAAAAACCCTCAGACTTTAGGAACATAATAGAGCCTGGACAAATGGTGTATGTAAATCTCAAAATTAACTTAGATACTATGTTGAAACCCGAATACCTTTTGAAGGAGTGAAGAGGGCGTCCCCATGCTTCGGCATGTCCGCACCTGCACAAATTTATGAGAAGCATTATAACATAACCAACAGGATAACATGTTTAAGTTACAGAACAAGAAGTAACTAGAAAGGGGCCAGTGAATACTCAACTGAAGAAGAGGATTTGTGCCTTCTGCCATCGCGCTACACCTCCTGGACCGAAAAGGGAAGAGGAGTTCATGCCACCCTGATGGATACCCTCGCACATCAAGGGGCCCATAATTAGTAATAGATACCGGTGTCTAATCCAAAGTAACATTGCAGAGAAAAATGAATAGCATATAACGAACATGGTAAATATAAAGCCATTGTAACTTTTCAATCATAAACATAAAGGATTTGAAATGCTTTCGGCCTTTGGAAAACATTGCTTCTAATCAATGAAATAACACTAGCGAACACTATAGTCAAACACAGAAGATCATTGATGTACCAATGGTCTAACCAATGGAGGAAAGAAGTTCCAATAACAAGGGTTAAATCAAAATGAATATTTCGAGTGCACTGGTATAACAGATGTTGTGATATGAGGAATGGATCGGTCTCACCGGGAGGAATGGTGTAGTAACAAAGGGGGTTAAACTTTGATAGGACCCAAAACCTTGCCAAGAGGACCCGGCTCCTTTTTACCACAGTACCCTGGAAGTAAGACGAGGACACTATCGAGGAACAATCAAGAACAGAGGTATGCACAAACCTACAGACAAGGCAGAATGATTCTAACGTGTAAATAAAAGAATAGCCGAAGGTAAACTTACCACACAGAGTTGTTGTCGAGAAGTGCCATCTAGAACCTCCACCCATCTAGCATAGGAACTAGAATCATGAACTCCTGGCCACGATGCTTAGGCCAAACAAAAAAATGGTTTGTAACATCTCCCCCTCCTTCACTAAAATCCTGAACAAGGGTGCAAATGAAAATGGACTAAGATGGTGCTTCCTCATTCACCAAACCAAAACTAGAATGAGAATGAAAGTACGGGAGTAACCTTCGAATGGAATAAAGGGGAGGAGGTTTCGTACTTAGACCATGTGATCATAGGGTAAGTGTCGACATCTCCTTAGGGCCTTCCAGTCGATATCTGCACCAAATAGACACATCCCAGGCACTTTAAATGTGCAGACAGACCTTTAAGGCATAAGGGTTTCCACCTGTATCGGTTAGTAAGAGTATTAATGGTGAGGTAACCGGATGTCTTTCTTACTACACCGTTGTATGTCAAATCCAACAACCTTGCATTAAACACCTGCGGATGTTATCCCTTATCAATATCTAACGAGCAGTTGGTAGTACGATTGTAACCATAACCTCCACAAGATTAACCCTCTGCGCACTTTAGTTTCAAGGTGCAAGTTTAATGGCCAAGGTTAAACCCTTTTAAAACTGTGTTTCCGAATAGTGTTAACTTCTCCTTGTTGATTTTATAATATTATATACATATATCGGGTCAAACATCATAAGGCCTGACATCTCTAACCTCGCAATGTATGATAACGACTCTAAGTAACTACTTCTCCATGTCATAAAGTGGCTTCGAAAATGAAACAGTAGATAATATTCGGTTGACATGAAGCGAGATGTCCCTAGTTATGGACCTGTTGTTCATGTACAACACATTATTGAAATAGGAAGCGATGAATTTATGTTAATAGAGGAGTGAAAGGCATTAAGACTGACATACCTTAGGATTGACAAGTGACTGAAAAGCCTTAAGGACACAAAACCATCTCAACGTCCCCAATTAAAAAAAATATATTTATGTAAATTTTGAGGTACAATACAACATCTAACAGAAGATGAATTATATTACAAAACAGTTACAAATTGATAAGAAAATATAGATGGAGTGATATTGAAACTAAGAAAATGGACAAACTCTGCAAGCAACATCACAAGAATCTATGATATGGATAAAACATGCTTTTGCAATCTTATATAAAAATGAAATTGAAATCTACAGCCCAAGAGTACTACTCCTATGTGTCTTCCCCCCACATCCAATGTTACAAAGATGCCTCATATAGGTCTTGAGTTCGAAAATCCTCTCAAAACAATCAGTTACAATCAATTCTTGAAACTAACGACCATAGAAGATGGGCCAAACTACTTAGAAATGAGGCTGCGGTTATGGTTCTGTATCTCTGGAATGGTGACATATGTGCATAAACTGAAATATTTTTTTCTGACTATATTTTTTCTGAGAAAGAACCTCTTTCAGTTCCTCGAGATCCATTTTCATTTGCCTCATATCTGCATTTTACAAACATGTGTCAAAACAAAACTATATGAGATCCAAAAATTAGGGCTCGTAGATGGATTTTATTCTTCCAATATGTGACACCTGTAGGAAAAATAAGAGAGGATTTTGATACTCTATGTGTTAGGCACAAAAACCTCCGACTGTTTCTCAAAATGATCCTCCAGACGCTCAGAATCATCATTTGAAAATGATGACTCAACACAGTAAAAAACACCACATTTATGAAAACGAGCCTCATCTTGCGGAGGAATTTTGAATGCCTTCCCAAGATCCAAATGAAATTATGAAGAGACCAATAGAAGTATTAGGATCTTTATATGTCAATCAACTATTCGAACACATAAAATTGCCTCCCCAAGGCTGAGAAAAATGGGTTTTTTCCCAAGGCCATTTTTTCCATATGACTGGAATCCCGATTTCGGGTTTTCGGGTTTCGGGGTTTTGGGTATCATGTCTTCAAGAGTTATGACATGAAAGGAATCCCGAATCACAAAATCATGATGGGATTAATTAGGCAATAATCATTTGTCTTAATCTCTTAATTAATCACAATTAGCAATTAATCTTTAACCTTTCATCGATTTAAGTGTCGAGACTTTGATAATACTTGACGCAAGAAATCCCGAATTATGAAATTGTGATGGGATTGATTAACAGTTAATTTTTTTTTATCTTTGTGATTAATCCTGATTAAAACATAGTCTTTCAGGGTTTCGAAATTTGAAAACTTGAAACTTAAAGCACAAAGGCAGCTCGAGTCGCGAAATCACGATGAGACTTGTCAACATTAATATATCTTATTCTTTAATTAACCCAAGTTATCCTTTAATACTTTAGTGAATTCAGGGATCGGGGTTGTAGTTATTAAAATATCTACATCGGCCAAATCGTCAACGGCCAAAAACCCCATACTTGTGAGCTTTTTTTGCATGTGGCTTAATGCTTGATGTATGTGGTCGTTCAACTGCCAATGCTTCCATTCATTTTCCTTGTGACTCATCGCTCGAACAGATGGTACATTTATTTGATTTTCACATGAACCCTGTCTTTGGATTTTTTGTGTGTTGGCTTGTGACTGTTGTACTACTATAGCATTTGGAGACGATTTCAGCATTATTTGACTGAATATGATAGGTAGAGAACATTCAGTGATGCGCATGACAGGCGAATGGTCGTTTTCTTACATCTACAATTTCGGTAGCTAAACACTATAAATTTTTTCTCTCTAAGTTACGGGAAGCCAAAATTTCAATATTTGTTACAACAGAGGCTCCATCTAGGGATGGTTCTTTCCTGCAAAGCGCCAAGAGCAGTAGACCACGTGCCTTCATCCATTGGGTGACCTGAAATCATCCTTATCAAACTCTTGACTCTGTCGCTTTACTTTCACCTTTCCAAAACAAAAAGTTGCTTATGCATTCATTGGGATATGGAGTCATAAAGTCTTAAATCAAAACCATACAGGATGCCAAACTGAAATGGAAACGTACTTAAAACCGTTGTTGTACTCTAATGCTCAAAGTCAAGCTTATTTATAAACATCACCTACTCTAATTGAAATCACTTTTTTTTTTCAAGTATAGGAAAACTTCCAAATCAACCAATCGAGTATTCGACTAACAAACTTAATTAAACTTCCATCTTTCAGAAAAAGGATGATAGGAGCAGCTACAAATTTCAAAACATGCCCTGGGAGTAGGTACTTATAGTTTTGAAATTCCGACTTCAAGAAGTTGGAAATAACAAATTCAGTCTCCCATTTTGACTCCATATAAATTGCTATTGGTTCGTAGAAGGGAAGAGATATACCACTTTCACAATTAATCCATACTTCCTCCTATTGGGAAAGCTATCTGAAATGTTTTTGCGCACTTTGTTCACTGCTGATTTTTTCTTCCACTAGTGCAAAAATGTCGCATTCAAACTTACTGGTGTGTTTCTCAATAGTTGCTAAACAAGGAGGAGAGATCAATTGTTTCAGTAAGCCCTGCTTATGTCCTTCATCTGCTGTCTAAAGATATTCTTGGTAGCTGTCATACATAGGCTGATCTCTTTCATGATGTTGTTGATTTCTTTCCTGTTGAACCAAATTCATCAAACAAAGGAGGACTATCGTAAATTTTCATGTGTGATAAAAAAAAAATATTCTATTCTTGTTCTTCTGGATATTCATCGTAAATAGGTTCATTAGATAACTCAGGAGTGTCATCAGTCAAACAAATGCTATAAATATCAATTGTGAAGCTATCTATCTCAGATCCACACACCTCCAAATCATAGTCTAAAGAATCTTTGAACAACAAACATTCTTCATGGTTATTAAACATGAAAGCCCTATCTTCTTCATGAAACAAAATAGTGTCTACAAGATGATCCTCTGGTAGGAAATCATCATCATAAATTGGTTTACTAACTTCCTCTAACGTTCCATGGTTGTCATGATTTAAACTTAGATTTTCATTTTCAGTAATAGAATAAGTTTCACTCACATGTTTAGGATTGTGTGAATGATGCAAATATGTGTAAGCAAGGGATGTAACATAATTGTTCAGGAGCAGATCTATCTCTACTTCTGTTAAAGGAGGAGGTGGTCTGTGTAATTTATGGATCAAGCAACAATTGTTTTATTTCTCTTCTACATGTTGACCATGATGCTGAATATCTTCTTCTTGAATGTGATCACAAGAGCTATCATATCCTTCTTCTTTATCAACCAACTCTTCTTCATACTGATCATCTTCATCAACTTGAGAAATTTCTGATATTCCTTCCTCCTCTTCGAGAGGATTTGTTTGATCTTTTTGTCTTATGAATTCTACATTACAACAATCTTCAAAAAATATTTCAGCTGAATAGATTCTTTTACAATGTTGATGAAAAAGTATGTGAAAATATTTCAATGAAGGAATACTGGAATGGGGTAAATATTTATACTGGAGTCTAACATCTCTTTCCAATGAAAACATAGATAGTTTCATGAGGATGTCTTCATGATGTATATTTAGTTCATCCATGAGCTTGTCGAATTCAAACAAGTGTTGGGAGGGATTGTCATTCGCATATTCTCCAAATTTAGGAAGGACATCTTCCCAAACTTTAATGTCTGGAACAGTGTTTGGAAAACCATAAACATTTGTAAATTCCTGAGGAGAAAACCTTGCAACAATCCAAGAAGCAAATGAATCCGACATTTTGAGACCAATGGAGTCGTCAGTGAATCATGTAGAGTCTTTGAACCAAGGATTCACCAGGTGAATGATCACAACCAATTGAATGCCTATCCCTTGTTCACCATCAAGAAATAGATCTAAACTTTTTGTCATATCCCAAGGAAGATAACTTATTTCCTCCATCCTCGGCAGCGGCGCCAGAAAATATTGTCACAAGAGTTGGTTCTAGAATGTAATAGAGACAAACCTTAGCACATTTTAAATGAAATAAATTTGGTCACTCAGAATTGAATTGGGTTGCATGCAATTAAATTCTGAGATAATCTCAAACCACTTTTGATTGGAAACTTCCCCTTCAAACCCGAGAGGGATCTCTAAAAAATATGTCACAATAGGATATTCAATAAAATTAACAGTGGGTAGATTTGTGAGTAACATAAAGTTTTGAGTTTTTTAGGGTTGATGGATTGGACTGGGAGGTATTCCATTGGGCATGGAGTCAAATGATCAAGAAAATAGCAAGAGTGTTTCAGCAATGGAAATCCATGGAGGAGAGGCGAGATAAAAGTTGATTACAAAGAGAAGGATTTATAAAAGTATGGTAGAAGAATAAAGAGAAAACATATCAATACACAAGGATAACTTAGCGATGAGTGAATTCCAAGCATAAATCAATGGAAAGAGATGGTTGGGACAGAGCATCTAGAAAAGGATGAATTCTGAACCTTGATCTCTGCAAGAAACAACCTATAACCATTCTGCAACAGAGCATATAACATAGGATGAATTATATTACAAAACAGTTACAAATCGAGAATCAAATATAGATGGAGTGATATTGAAACTAAGAAAATGGACAAACTCTGCAAGCAACATCACAAGAATCTCGGATATGGATAAAACATGCTTTTCCAATCTTATATAAAACTGAAAATGAAAGCTACAGCCCAGGAGTACTACTCCGGTGTGTCTCCCCCCCACATACATTACTACAAAGATGCCTCATATAGGTCTTGAGGTTGAAAATCCTCCCAAAACAATTAGTTATAATCAATTCTTGAAACTAATGGCCATAGAAGATGGGCCAAACTGCTGAGAAATGAGGTTGTGGTTATGTTTCTGTATCTCTCGAATCGTGACATATGTGCATGAAATGAAAGAGGCTATTGTTCCTCTATTTTTTCTGAGAAAAAACCTCTCTTAGTTCCCTAATATCCATTTTCATTTTCCTCATATCTGCATTTTACAAACATGTGTCAAAACAGGAAAATATGATATTCGAAAATTAGGGCTCGGAGATGGATTCGATTCTCCCAATATGTGACACTTGTAGGAAAACTGAGAGAGGATTTTTTATCTTCGCTGTGTTAGACACAAAAAACTCCTACTGTTTCTCAAAATGATCTTCCAATCCCTCAGAATCATCATTTGAAAATGATGACTCAACACAGTAAAAAATGCCACATTTATGAAAACGAACCTCATATTGTGGGGCACTTTTGACTGCCTTCCCAAGATCCAAGTGAAATTCTTAAGACACCACTAGAAATATTAGGATCTTTATATGTTGATCAACTATTCGAATGTGGAAAGTGGCCTCCCTAAGGCTGATAAAAATGTTTTTTTTCCCAATGCCATTTTTTGCATTTGACTGGAGTCTCGATTTCGGGTTTTCGGGTTTCGGGGTTTTGGGTATCAAGTCTTCAAGAGTTATGACATGCAAGGAATCTTGAATCGATAAATATCAATGGGATTCGTTAGGCGATAATCATTTGTCTTAATGTATTAATTAATCACAATTAGCAATTAATCTATAACCTTTCATGGATTTAAGTGTCGGGACTTCGATAATACTTGACACGAGAAATCCTGAATCGCGAAATTGTGATGGGATTGATTAACAATTAAAAAAGTTTTAGATTTGTTATTAAGCACGATTAATACACATGCTTTTAGGGTTTCAGAAATCGCAAACTTGAAACTTAAAGCACGAAGGCAGCTCGAGTCACAAAATCATGATGAGACTTGTCAACATTAATCTTTTTTATTCTTTAATTAACCCGAATTATCCTTTAATACTTTAGTGAATTCAGGGATCAAGGCTGTAGTTATTACAATATGTACGTCAGCCAAATACTTGATGGCCAAAAACCCCGGACTCTTGAGATTTTTCTCCATGTGGCTTAATTCTCGGTGTATGTGGTCGTTCAACTGCCAATGCTTCCATTCATTTTCCTTGTGACTCATTGCTCGAACAGATGGTACATTTCTTTGACTTTCACATGAACCCTGTCTTTGGATTTTTTGTGAGTTGGCTTGTGGTTGTTGTACTACTGTGGCATTTGGAGCTGATATTAGTGTTATTTGACTGAATATGATAGGTAGAGAACATTCAGTGATGCACGTGACAGGCGAACAATCATTTTCTCACATCTACACTTTCGGTAGTTAAACACTATAAATGTTTTCTATCCTAAGTTATCGAAAGACAAAATTTCAATATTTGTTACAATACCAACCATGGCACCATACAAACTGCAAGTCAGTGTCACGCAGGAGGTGAGGTCATGTACCAAACAAATGCAACATATTTGCAACACAAAAAGGACAATAGGAGGTGAGGCATTGGAATTGGTGCTTGAGCAAGTCAATCTCAATACTAAGGATGAAAAATATCGCGCGAATAGGATCAAGCAGGGACTGGGTGTAGCCTACGAAAGTTATGAAAAGAGAGAAAATAGAAGGGCCCTTGACAACACAAAAAGTAGATCAGATTGTGAAAACATTTGATCAATATAGGCAGGAGATCAAGAACCTCTAGGAACAACTCATTCCTATGACTCCCTCAGAGGTGAAGGAACAAAGGAAGAAGGAAGAAACTAGACACATGGATGAAATCGAATGATAAGTCAGTGCAGTTGTCGACTTGTTCGAGAGAGAAACACAACTATGGACAAATCTGAAGGAAGATCAATAGGTCCAGCACTGGGACTAGGAAGAGGAAAATATAAGCACAACTATCCAAGACCTCAAGAAAAGGTAGAAAACCATGAATGTCAACAAGCGCCTCAAAGGAGTACAAGACATGGAGAAGCTGCAACCAAAGCTAATAGATGCGCATACACTAAAGAAGGATTGATAAGATCAAATGGAACCTGTCCATCTTGAGCACATGAACCAGACTATAAAATGCCTTGTCATAGGTGCTATAATGTTTCTTTTCCTCAAACAGGGTTTCAGAGTGGTAAGAAATAGGGTGTCCTCCATGTTTAAGTACGACACCGATAGCATATTGTGAGGCATCTGACTCAATATCAAAGGGTTGGAAGAGGTCTGAGAGGTGTAAGACAAGGGATGAGCAGAGGGTGTCTTTGAGCTGAGAAAAGTGACTAGTTTCTTCTTTAGTCCAGATAAATGTAGAAGAATTGTTTGAGAGCTGATGCAAAGGATGAGCAAGCTGTGAAAAATAGGGAATGAACTTAAGATAGAAATTGATTCCACCTAGAAATATTTTGAGCTCCCTAGCTAAATAAGGTAGTGGCCACTATTTCAATGCTTGGATGCGGGCTGGATCTGGTTGAATACCCTCTAAGATGACCACAAAGCTGAGATAGGGAACTGAAGTCTAACAAAAACATGACTTCTTCACTTTGACTTTTAACTTGTGTTCTTGGAGAATTTGGAGAACTTGTCAGACATGTTGCATGTGATTGTCCCATGTTCGAATGAAGATGAGAATTTCATCTAAGTAGATGGCCACAAATCGAACCAAATGTGCCCAGAAGATTTCATTGATGAGCCTCATGAAAGTGGTTGGGGCATTGGTGAGGATGAAGGGCATAATATTCCACTCAAAAAGACCAAATTTGGTCTTGAAATCTATTTTCCAAACATCATCTAGGTTCATTCGAACCCGATGGTATCCGGATGTCAAATCCAATTTAGTAAACCACTTATCTCCTTGGAGGGTGTCGAGTAACTCCTTAATTTGGTGTAGGGGGTAACAGTTTTTTACTGTGGCTTTGTTAAGGGATTGGTAATAAGGGACAAGGAACATTTTTGAAGTATCTCTTTTGGGGATCACAAATGCGGCAGAATCGTAGGGAGAATATTATGGTTGGATGTGGCCATAGATGATGAGTTTGGTCAATTGTATTTCCATTTCCTCTGTTTATGTTGGGGCCAACTGGTAAGTAGGGGCATCAAGTAAAGCAGATCCGAGGATGAGATGAGTGGAATGGACAATTTTTTGGGAGGGGAGGAGTCCCTCTGGAGGTTGAAATACATATGAAAAATCTTGGTGGAGGGGAGTCATTGTTTCATGAACAAGGTGAGTGGTATTCTTTGGTTTTATTGGGCGCACCAAACAAAGAAAGACACATTGGTTTAAATGTACATGCGGGATTTGTTCTTTGGTAGAAGGGGGTTTGGGTGTTGCTGTGGTTAAGATATAAGTGTGGCCTTCTTTGGTAAGTTTGTACTCACGGGATTTGGACATATAGATAGAATTTATTTGGGTTTGGTATGGGATATCTATCAACAAATCTGAACAATCCAAGGGGAAGACACCATAGAGAACAATATATTTGAATTGGCCTATTGCAAAAGTGACCAGACAACGCTCATAAACTAAGAGGTGAGGGCCATCCTTCTAGACCCATTCGAGCTAATAGGGTTGTGGATGGGGAATAGTAACCAGATAATGCAGTCGAGAAGGTCTCGAGACACCAAATTCTTTTTACTTCCATTGTCCATAATTAGTAAAGCCAAGGACTTTTTAATTTGGCAGTTATGAGTGAAGAGGTGTTGGGTGGAGGAGTTTGAATCTTCATGGGTAATTAAGATCAGTGAGGGATCCACTTCTACAGGATTTTCCATATGAACTTCTTCGGTATCTTCCACTTTGGGGGCCACAATGAGATTAGTCAGTAATATTTTTTTGGTCTTTATATTTTTGAGGATTCGACAATCCGATGAATTATGTGAAGTAGTCTTGTGGAATGAGCACTAGGATGTCCTTGTATTTGTATTGGGTGTGGGATATTGATTCGGAAGAGGTGTGAAGAGGTATGAAGGATTGGATCTGAATGGTTGAGAGGAAGAGGGGTTGGCGTAGGGGAGAGACTGATTTGTATGACCCCTAGGATCAACTTTCCTTTCTATATCCAAAGCTCTCTGAAATGTTTTCTCTAAAGTTGGATTTTCAAATAGATCTACTTCTCGGTGGAACTAAACTAATAAAACAACAACAAAATTTAATATGAGTACCTCTTCTAGATCTGGAATATGAAGGAAGAGGTGCAACTTGCAAAAGAAGTCTATGTAGCCTTGAACACCTTATGAAGGGAGTTTTCAGAGTTGGTGTCACTTGATCCACAAGGATTACACATACCTGGGTGGGTAGAAGTGGTTTATGGGTTTGGAAGTAGAGGATTTTGGAGCATCCCCAATCTCTATCCCAAATGTGGTCTTCTCTTGCTCTATATCCCACCATGTTTGTGAAATTCCTTCTAATTGTAAGGTTGAAATCTAGAGCTTTCTCTCCTCAGTAAGGCCTGGAAATGTATTGAAATAGGTGGAGAGGCTACAGATCTAGGAATCCACAACTTATCCATTGGTTTGACCAACAAATTTGGGTAGTTGGATTTAAGTGTCCAACTGGAATGGGTCTGGATTGTTTTGTTGTTGCATTCTGAGAAACTCATTGAGGACGTAGGAAATATCTTGGATGGGATTTGAAGTGTTGGAATCTGAGTCTAATGCCAAGGGATATTTTTGTGGAGGCATTGTGAGGCCAACTGAATATCAAGGCACACCTAGTTTGCAACACTGAAAAATGGGTCAGGCTCTGTTTTGTGAACAGAGGACGCAAAACCTTGAAGCAACAGACTTGAACTGGTCTAGAGGGAGAGATCTATATTGTTTTATATATGTGGAACTCCTCTCTGTTTTAGTGGATATATGTGCGCCCTTGGGGCTATGAGATATGTTGATCTTCTTGCATGAATATGTAAACCTTGGAATGGGCAAAATATGGACTATTTCATGAAAATCTCCCCCAAAAAATTTGTCTCAATCTTCAAGATCAAAATATTTTCCATGGATCTTAAGGCTCTGATACCAATTGATATACCCAATAAGGAGATCTAATGGAGAATTTTACCAAACAATCCATAGTCTGACTTTCAACCAAAAACTCCTCAGGGGTGCAAACCAGAACAAGGGCGCACCATTGGTTTGGGTGACCAAGTAGTGGAGATCCAATGTTGGGATGATCTGAGAGTAGCCAAGAGTATGTGGCTATCTCAGTGTGATTCCCAAGGATCAATGAGAGAATATTAGTGCAACCATAGAGGAGGGCACACTTACTTCATCCTAGAAAAGGAAAAACCAGCAAGGGTGTAAACCCCATGTTGGTGCGCCAT
The DNA here is from genome assembly GCA_009831015.1 of Picea engelmannii. NCBI lineage: Eukaryota > Viridiplantae > Streptophyta > Pinopsida > Pinales > Pinaceae > Picea > Picea engelmannii. Next base: position 205,637 of record ML808677.1, on the reverse strand, counting down.
CTTTCTTCCTTAGAAACTTGCAGGAAAATGATTTTCTCCCTGAGATACTGGCTATATAGAAGAGTAAGGTCACTCTTAGAGGTTGAATCATGGAAAAAATACCAACCAAGATGCAACCGCAAAGAAAGGCACACTGGCTAACCCTGAGAACCCCAAAAAATTAAAATGTAGCAAACGTGTAATGTAAACTCAGAAAAAAAAAATCAAATGAGACATATAGCTTCAAGAAAAAGATAAGAATAATTTATTTGAGTCTCAGTTCACCTTATATACTGAGGGAACCATTTATTTACATATGCTTAATTAAATAACATCAATAGGTGAAAATGGGTCGCACTTAGGTGGTTGACTTGTGTGCCCCAGGTGGGCGTTTGATGCAGGAGCATCGCCGACATCAAGCGAGCCAGCACGGAGGCACCGGACAGCTGGACAAGCCCAGCTCACATTTTAAAATTCCCTTAAATTAAATGCGCCAACCGTAAATGAAATGAAAACAATTAAATGAAGGCGCACTTTTATAATGTAATGGACCTTGAGCGATTCACTCTCATCCTTAGTAGATAGGAGGCATTTATGAAATTGAATGTAGGTAGATAGAATTAAATTTGTAGATTAGACAGTTTTAGAGATGGAGGGAAAACGGATATAAACACCCTCACTTGTATTATTGTAACAAGGAAAAGAGCATATAGAGGAGAAGGGAGGAGAAGAGAGTAAGAGCATGCAGAGAGCTGTGTAAAAACACCCATGTACAGATATTTGAATTAATAGAAAGAGTTGATTCAAATTCACGGCATCTTGTTGTTCTCTGTGTATTTATACTGATTGATATGCTCATGAATGTTTACTTCCTGTTATACATTTTCTTTATATGCTATGTATATGATTTTATGCTTTGAGTTTGAAGTCTGAGAGGGAGTAGGAATGAGTTTCAATTGTTTCTCTATCTGAGCAAGAGTTCTTGCAAGGAGTGCAGTTGAAGTTGTTCACAAGGAGTGCATTGACAAAGGGCTCATAAGAGATAGTTTTTGTTCTCATTCACTCAGAAGTGCGGATTGGGCATAGGAACCATGCAAGGAGTGCGCCGGCCAAGTAAAGTCTCAGAGTTGTGAACCTGAGCAAATTATTGAAGGACTACTGCTGCAGGTGTGCACAGAGTCAAAAAGAAATTCAACCCTTGGAGTGGTTGAAGGTTGCCGCAAGGAGTGTGTGCAAGAGTCTTCTCTAAGAATCGGAGTTATAAAGAAGCTCAGGAAGGATAAAGTCTTATAACCATTGAAAGGGTTGCATAGAGGTTGTACCTTGAAGTAGTAAGAAGGCATCGTAAGTTTGCGTCGCAGGTGGACAAGTTTGTAGAGGAACACTTGGTTCATCCGTAGAAAATCGTCAAGCGAGGAACGGCCGGTCGAAATTCTCTGAGGAGGATTCGTGAAATCTCGTGAGCCGTCAGATCTCACAGAAGAGAAAGTGATTTACCATGAGTATTCCAGAAGGTTCTAAGCTTAGGAGGAGTAGGATTGTAGATTCAAGCCACAAAGGCCATTGGATTCTCAAGTGAATCCCTATTTCAGGGTTTCGTGGGTGGAAGTCCCGTAAACTTTGCAACGGGAATTGCGATATCATGAAACGTGAAGTCCTGAAGGTCGAAAGGACAGTGTGGGTCCAGAGGCATCATCGAGGTGGACAGGTGGCACATTATCGTCATGGGAGTCGACTCCATCAACCATTTCAGGATTTCGTGGGTCGAAGTTCTGAACACATTGCATTAGGATTCATGATATCGCGAAGTCCGAAGTTTTGACGGAGTGTAAGGCGTTGAAAAGTCAAAGCGTGCGAGCATATCAGAGTTTCAGGATATCGGGTTTTGGGAGTCGAGGAGACGAGTCACTCGACATCGCGATTGCCGAAATCGCAATAAGAAGAAGTCCGAAGGGGAAAGAGAAAAGGTCAGCGTTAACTATTTTCGGGTTTCAGAAAATAGACGGATAAAGCGCTTGACCATTTGGACTCGCGAGGGTGCGAAGTCCAATCTCCCAAGCACAAGGGGGATTTCTTGAAGTCGACTGTGGGTGGAGATTTCTCAAAAGGGAAATAGAGGAGCCATTTTAGAGAGCTCTTCGGGCCAAAAGAAGGGGAAAAAGATCCTGTTGGCATGGAATTTTTGACCCGAGGGTTGAGGGGAGACTGCATCATCATTTATGGTATCAGAGCATAGAAAGGTTCTTTTCTTTCTCTAGAAGAGAAAAGAGGATTCACCATGCTGCCAAGAAGAAGAGATAGACAATCAATCGATCCACAAGAGGAGAGGGAAATCCCAAGAAGAAGGGGCAGGCAAATGATTGATCCATCTATGGAGAGAGAGATGCATGATCTATGAGCCAGAATCGAAGACATGGAAAGAACACAAAGGCATACAGTTAGTGCTGGGGATCTTAGCTATTCTGAAAGTGAAAATGAGGCTGGACATGAAGAGGAAGAAGTTGCAGCTGAAGATGCTGCAAACAAACATTTGATTAAAGTTATTGCAAGAATGGGTGCAAGAGAAAAAATGGACATTCCAGTTTACGAGGGAAACTTGAATGCAGAGGAGCTTCTAGACTGGATTAGAGCTCTGGACACATACTTTGAGTACAAAGATTTCGAAAAGGAAAAGAAGGTCAAGCATGCTATCATGAGATTAAAAGGACATGCAACATTGTGGTGGGATGAACTACAGGCTGACAGATGCTGCAAAGGCAAGAAGAAGATCAAAAGCTGGGATAGGATGATTGCAAAAATGAAGGCAAAATTCATCCCCAGAGATTACCATATCACTCTGTTTCGGATGATGCAGAACCTGAGACAAAAGATGATGTTAGTGAAAGAATATACTGAAGAGTTCTACAAACTGAACATCAGGGAAGGTCATCAGGAAAGCAATGATGAAAAGGTTGCCATATACATGAATGGCCTGAGATATGACATCCAGGATGAAATGAGCATGTTAACCATTCGAACGGTGGAAGATGCTTATCAATTGGCTCTGAAAGCTGAAGAGAAGCTGAGCCGAAAGAGAGGTCAAAGAGGCCGAGGCAGAAGTTAGCCCAGAGGCATGTCAGTTGCCCAGGATAGAAACCAGAAGCCCAAGGAAGACTGGAAGAAACCTCAGACTCGAACTGAGAGAGGGGGAACCTCATAGCGAGGGAAATATGTTGAACAGAGAGGACAACATATCGAACAGAGAGGAGAGTATACTGATAATAATACTTTTCCTCATACTAGAGGTAGAGGAAGAGGAAGAGGTGGAGTAATAACATGCTTTACATGTGGAAAGAATGGGCACAAGTCTTATGAGTGTCCTAATAAAAAGAAAGAAGGAGGAGAAGCTCACATCACTAAAGCACATAGGTGGGATGTTGAGGCAGAAGATGCTGAAGGTGGAAGATCGCTAATGATGCGAAAAGCTCTTTTGACAACAGAGAAGGAGGTGGAGAGTTCAGTCCAAAGGAACAGACTTTTCCGGACTGCTTGCAAAACCAAGGACAGGGTATGCAAGGTCATTATTGACAATGGTAGAACTGATAATATCGTTTCAACCGAGATGGTAGAAAAGCTGGAGCTGGAGACGATTGATCGTCCAACCCCATACAGAGTTTCATGGTTGCAAAAGGGACATCAGGTAATAGTCACTAAACAATGTTTAGTTGAATTCAAGATAGGAGGATATAATGATAAGATATTGTGTGATGTTATTCCTATGGATGTTTTCCATCTATTGTTGGGTAGACCATGGAAATATGAAAGGAATGTGATTCATGATGGGAGAATGAACACATACACCCTAGAGAAGAATGGGAGAACTCACATGTTGCTTCCAATCAAGGATAAGGAAGTGAAACCTGAAGAAAGTAACACTATACTTCCCATGAGTGGGAAGGAACTTCTTATTGAGGTAAAGAAGAAGGAAGAACCACAATTTATTATGGTCAGGAAATCGAAGATTATTTTGACTAGCGCGAGGGTAGATGATTTACCAGAAGAGATTCAGGAATTGCTGGAAGAGTTTGCTGATATAGTAGTGGACAGATTACCTCGTTCATTGCCACCGATTAGAAGTGTGAGTCATCATATTGATCTCATACCAGGAGCCAGTTTACCAAACAAATCCATGTACAGATTGATGTCGCAAGAAAATGAAGAGGTCAGAAGACAAGTCCAAGATTTGATGGACAAAGGATTGGTCAGAGAAAGCTTGAGTCAGTGTGTTGTTTCAACAGTAATCAGTCCAAAGAAAGACGGAGGCTGGAGGATGTGTACTGACTTGAGGGAGATTAACAAGATAACCATCAGGTACAGATTTCCATTACCAAGGATGGATGATCTGATGGATTGCTTGAGTGGAGAAAAGTACTTTTCAAAGATTGATTTGAAGAGTGGTTGTCATCAGATTCGCATGAGAGAAGGTGATGAATGGAAAACAACATTCAAAACCAATGAAGGGTTGTATGAATGGCTTGTTATGCCATTTGGCTTAACAAATGTGGAAGGTACCTTCATGAGGTTGATGAATGAGGTCCTGAAGGAGTTCATTGGAAAGTTTGTTATCGTATATTTTGATGATATACTGATTTTCAGTAAAACAGTGGCTAAACACTTGAAGCATTTGGCTACAGTGATGAAGAGGCTATAGCAGGAGAAGCTGTTGATAAACATGAAGAAGACCTCATTCATGAAGACGAAGATCATTTATATGGGATTTGTCATTTCTATAGATAAATTGAGGATGGATCCAGATAAGGTGGAAGTGATCAAGAATTGGCCATCACTGAATAATATATTCGAGGTGAGAAGTTTTCACGGATTGGCTAGTTTCTACCGAAAGTTCATTAGAAATTTCAGTGGGATTAGTGTAGCGATGATGGACACAGTGAAGAAGAGACATAAATCTTTTCACTGGACAGAAGAAGCCGAGAAGAGTTTCAATTTGTTGAAACAGAAGATTATGGAACAACCAATTTTGGTGTTGCCGGATTTCCAAAAGACCTTTCAGGTGAAACGCGATGCAAGTGGGTTTGCAATAGGGGCGGTCTTGAGTCAAGATGATAGGCCGATAGCATATTTCAGTGAGAATTTGAATGAAGCGAAAGTGAAGTACTCCACATATGATAAGGAGTTTTATGCTATTGTTCAAGCATTGAAGAAGTGGAGACACTACTTAATTCCCAAGGAGTTTGTCCTATACAGTGACAATCATGCATTGCAGTTTGTGAATCAATAGAAGAAGTTGAATCAGAGACATGTAAAATGGGTTGAGTACATGCAGAATTTCACTTTTGTGATTAAACATATTTCTGGTACTGCTAACAAAGTGGCTGATGCTTTGAGCAGGAAGTGTTTGTTGTTGTAGGAGTTCAGATTCAAAACATTGGGTTCTGATGATCTCAAGGACATGTATGCAGATGATCCAGATTTTAAGGAAGCGTATGAAGCAGCTGAGAATCTAGTTCTCAGAGATAGAAGCCAGTGGGAAGAATACATGATCCGGGAAGGATTGTTGTTCAATGGAAATCAACTATGTATTCCGAAATGCTCCATGAGAGAGAATCTGCTAAAGGAGAAACATAGTGGAGGATTGGCAAGACACTTTGGTCATGACAAGACATTCAAAAAGATGAGTGAGTCATACTTTTGGCCAAGAATGTGATTAGAAGTTAAAATATTTTTGGACAGATGCAGAATTTGTCAGCATTCGAAGGGAAAGAGGCAGAATGCAGGGTTTTATCAACCATTGCCCATACCTGAGAAGCCTTGGGATGAAATCAGCATGGATTTCATATTGGGATTGCCAAGAACACAAAGAGGGTTTGACTCGATCTTTGTGATGGTGGATATATTTTCCAAGATGGCACATTTTATCCCATGTCAGAAAACCAGTGAGACAACTCACATTGCGAACCTGTTTTTCAAGGAAGTCATTCGACTTCACGGCTTACCAAGAAGCATAGTTTCCGATAGAGATATGAAGTTCGTAGGAAAATTCTGGAGAACATTATGGAAGAAGCTGAGGAATAACTTATTGTTTAGTTCAGCTTATCATCCTCATATGGATGGACAGAAAAAAGTGGTAAACAGAAGTCTGGGAGACTTGCTAAGAAGCTTGGTGACAGAACACCACAGCCAATGGGACAATATATTACCACAGATAGAGTTTGCATATAATGACTCAATGAACATAAGCATAGGGAAGAGTCCATTTCGGATCATATATGGCATGCATCCGAGAGGAGTTTCTGAGCTGAGGGATTCAGAATAGACTGCGACTAGGAGTGCTAGTGCAGAAGATTTCATAGAGGCGATGAAGGAACTTCACAGCCAGGTGAAGCACCAGTTGCAGAATTCAAATTAGGAATATAAACGTAGAGCGGATCAACACAAAAGACAACTTCATTTTGAAGTTGGTGACTTGATTCTGGCACATCTGAGAAAAGAAAGGTTCCCGAGAGGAACATATAATAAAATGAAGATGAAGAAAATCAGACCATGTAAGGTCTTGAGGAAATTTGGGTTGAATGCTTACGATATTGAATTACCAAATGGGTTCAAAATTTCTCTGATATTCAATATCTCGGATTTGTACCCATATAAAGCTGAGGAAGAAAGAGTAGAAAATGAATAGCCAGAGGTTCAGTGGCAAAAGAAAATGCCAATTGTAGAAAATCCGCAAATGGAGCCCATACTGGACAAAAGAGTGAGCAGAAAGACCAGAAGGAAATAATATTTTGAGTATTTGGTCAAGTGGAAGGGCCACCCAGTTGAAGATGCCAGTTGGGAGAATGAAGTGGAGATCTAGAAGCATGGACAAACCATGCACGAGTTCATGGACAGGAGCCCATGCAAATTTTCAAGCGAGGCAATATGATGCAGGAGCATCGCCAACATCAAGCGAGCCAACACGGAGGCACCGGACAGCTAGACAAGCCCAACTCACATTTTGAAATTCCCTTAAATTAAATGCGCCAACCGTAAATGAAATGAAAACAATTAAATGAAGGTGCACTTGTATAATGTAATGGACCTTGAGCGATTCACTCTCATCCTTAGTAGATAGGAGGCATTTATGAAATTGAATGTAGGTAGATAGAATTAAATGTGTAGATTATACAGTTTTAGATCCGGAGGGAAAATGAATATAGACACCCTCACTTGTATTATTGTAATGGAAGGAAAAGAGCATACAGAGGAGAAGAGAGGAGAAGAGAGTAAGACCATGCAGAGAGCTGTGTAAAAACACCCATGTACATATATTTGAATTAATAGAAAGAGTTGATTCAACTTCATGGTGTCTTGTTGTTCTTTGTGTATGTATGTTGATTGATATGCTCATGAATGTTTACTTCCTGTTATACATTTTCTTTATATTCTATGTATATGATTTCATGCTTTGCGTTTGAAGTCTGAGAGGGAGTAGGAATGAGTTTCAATTGTTACTCTATCCGAGCAAGAGTTCCTGCAAGGAGTGCAGTTGAAGTTGTCCGCAAGGAGTGCATTGACAAAGGGCTCGGAAGAGATAGTTTTTGTTCTCATTCACTCAGAAGTGCAGATTGGGCACAGGAGTCATGCAAGGAGTGCGCAAGCCAAGTAAAGTCTCAGAGTTGTGAACTTGAGCAAAGTATTGAAGGAATACTGCTGCAGGTGTGCGTAGAGTCGAAAAGAAATTCAACCCTTGGAGGGGTTGAAGGTTGCCGTAAGGAGTGCACGTAAGAGTCTTCTCTAAGACTAGGAGTTATAAGGAAGCTCAGGAAGGATAAAGTCTTATAACCACTGAAAGGGTTGCATAGAGGTTGTACCTGGAAGTAGTAAGAAGGCGTCGTAGGTTTGTGCTGCAGGTGGACAAGTTTGTGGAGGAACACTTAGTTCATCCGCAGAAAATCATCAAGGGAGGAACGGACGGTTGGAATTCTCTGAGGAGGATTCACAAAATCCCGTGAGCCGTCAGATCTCACAGAAGAGAAAGTGAGTTACCGCGAGTATTCCAGAAGGTTCTAAGCTCAGGAGGAGTAGGACCGTAGATTCAATCCACAAGGGTTGTTGGATTCGCAAGTGAATCCCTATTTCGGGGTTTCGTGGATGGAAGTCCCATAAAGTTTGCAACGGGAATCGCGATCTCACGAAATGTGAAGTCCCAAAGGTCAGAAGGACGGTGTGGGTCCATAGGAGTCAACAAGGTGGACAAGTGGCACATTATCGTCATGGAAGTCAACTCCATCAACCATTTTGGGAATTCGTGGGTCGAAGTTCTGAACACAATGCATTAGGATTCGCGATATCGCGAAGACCGAAGTTTCGATGGAGTGTAAGGCGTTGAAAAGTTAAAGCTTGCGAGCATATCGGAGTTTCGGGATATCGGGTTTCGAGAGTCAAGGAGATGATTCACTTGACATCACGATTGCCAAAATCGTGATAAGGAGAAGTCCAAAGGGGAAAGAGAAAAGGTCAGCGTTAAATGTTTTTAGGTTTCAGAAAATAGAGGGATAAAGCGCTTAACCATTTGGATTCGCGAGGGTGCGAAGTCTGATCTCCCAAGCACAAGGGGGATTTCTTGAAGTCGACTGTGGGTGCAGATTTCCCGAAAGGGAAATAGAGGAGCCATTTTAGAGAGCTCTTCAGGCCGAAAGAAGCTGAGAAAGATCCTGTTGGCATGGACTTTTTGACCCGAGGGTTGAGGGGAGACTGCATCATCAGCGTTCCCCTAGGTGGCCTCCTTCGCCCAAATATGTGGCCTCAAACTTCAAAAACAACTTCACAATCAATTCAAAACCATAGGCCCTAAACCATGTACCACAAAATTAGTAGATATGAATTATACAGTAAGTTTCATACAACAAATAACCTCTCTAGGAAAAAACCTCAAACCCCCATAACCATATCTCATGTAGACAACAATATCCAACTACTCGTAAAATAAGACATACCTTTTTATAATTTAGCTAGAACCATTGTACCTGATTACTATAGACCTTCCTAGGAGCTTTCTTTCAGACTCTTAGAACCTAAAACCCTCAAAAAATCATGCCTTCATGGTTTTTCCAACTGTACATGCCCTTTTATACTACCACCCCGTGTACGTACACAACCTCTTCCACTACAACTTGTGTACACCTAACAAACTAGGATTTTTTTTATAGTATTTTTGAAACTCCAAAACTTTCCCCATCAACCGTTCTTCCTAACTCAGACTTACATAAATTCATATGTATCAATTAGTACCTTCAATAAACCTTACAAAATAATAGATACTCAATGTGCTCAATAAGTGCAAATAGGATACCCTTTTTCTCTTATTTATACTCTCCAAGTAGCTTCCTCTAGGGGTTACCTTCTAACCAACTTAACCCAACTTCGTTATTTTATGGCTAACCCACTTCTAACCACTTGTCCACTTATAACCACTTTATCCGCAAATAGTAAACTCTCAACTTCTAGTTGCAACTAATTTATTTTTAATTGTTTTCTTATTCCAACAATTTAACCCATGATTAACTCCTAGTTTCACCCACTTTGAATAGTCAACTTCTTCTAGGGGTTTCTAGAATAATTTGACTTATTTGACCTTCTAGGGGCTTATAGATAACTCAAGAGGGTTCTCCAACTTTACAAGTCCATAACTCGCTAACTGTGAGGCATTATGTGACACTCCAAATATCATCGGAAATGGCATGGCCTGTACTATCCATCTAGAGTAGTCTTACATGAAAATACATTTATATTCATACCTTTATACCTCAAAAAATATTGAATCCCTTAACTATATTGTTGGGGCTACCAAAATTTTCTATCGGACATTCTTCAAGGGTTGAAACTGGTGGTAACCAACCCAATTAATCAACAATCTACCCCTTTGGTATTGATGGAAACAGTTTGATGCAACAAAAAATTCATATTGCTCATGCACCCCCTATCACCATTTCTCCCCCTAGAAACATGCCTTTGTTCTTTCTCTCCAAGTATCTAACTCTCTATCCATGTGTTAGCACTGTAATTTTTACAGTTAGAGTCATTCCTATATGAGTCATATTTCATGTGTCAAAGCGTGTGAGGTCAGGAACAACGAATGGGTCAAAATCATCAAGTAGTGGGTCTAGCCCTTAGAGTTGGGAAAGGGCGTAATGATTAGTCATCTGGGACTTGTAAAGGTTTTTGTCCTAAAATATCAAGTTCTGTAAAAAAGAGGGAATTTACGTGTCAGAGATCGAGGCAAGTTGTTGGGATAAAGGTCACGTCGATGGATATAACGAACATCATTACCTAATTATGAATTCAGAAAAATAAAAAAATCACAGCGTTCATATCATGTATACTTTTCTGTTCTTATCATTTGTACTTTGCACACTTCAAAGTGTACCCACCGTACAAGTTTTCTGCTCAAATATTCAGCCTACTTCCAAACTTCTCGTCGCCATAAATTTATCTTCCTCTGCAATGATTCCATTACTTTCTCGTTCAAGTATAAATACTGGTCACCCTGCATGCCTCTTCTTTTCCGTCCATATTTTTGCATTGTCTATGGTTTTTTATGCAAGCCCTCAAGCCCTTCACTGTGGGAAAGTTGATTCCCTTCATTCATATCAAGAGTCTGTTCAATCAAGTTGACACGTCTCCTTCATCATTCTCAGTCATTGTTTAAATTTTGTTGGAGTTTTCTGCGAACTAGCGTGTTGGACGATATTTCTTCTTGCAGTCAGCCTTTCTTCTTTGGAGTTTCTTCCCATCGCACTAAATTTATTTCTACGCCAAAATTTTCCATTGCGCCTTACAACCATGCAATGGAATCCTGTGGCAGATTTTTCTTGTCGTCCAAAGTTCTTGTCACTGCCTTTCCGACATACCTCTTCAAATTACATCATTCTCATTTTCCATGCAAATAGGGTGTTACCATTCATTACCGTGCACGCGAAACAAATACATATTGGCATCATGACAACATCCTAAAGCATAAGAAATAAGTCATGAAGTGGGAGGGCCATGAGATCCTAGCCTCAAGACATGGAATTAATCAGTCTATGGGAACAACGCAACTTATAAAATGCTCATTCTGGGAATGATCGGTCTATGGGAACAACCCAACATATAAAAAATTTCCCCTCCAATGAATGTATTGCTTATCTCTCTCTCAAAGTGGCGGTAGGCAACACCTCCATAAAACAATGGACACACAATAATAAAACTTAGTAAAAAAATATACTCCTCTTCTACACTAATCTACTATTACATTAGATTATTCTCACAATATTCCATATAGTTGGGGTATCCCATGACAGAGTCAAGTTGAGTCCCGCTCTGATACCATATATAGAAATGAGAGCAGGAGAGTAGACATGATTTTCACACACCAAAAATTGTGTTGAACTCTCTATGTTAACATCAAATAATGTTACATATAAATACATCAAAATTAGGCTTAAGATAAAGACACACTGTATTAACCACACCAAGAACCACTTGAGAGAACATTTCAATCTTCGAGAGACGTGGAAACAAACTCCTTACTTAGAGACAAAGTCAACCCAATAATGCCCAATAATCACAACAAAAACAAATATGATCACATGTAAGACAAGTATGAGTTAATAATTCCAACACTCCCCCTTAATGACTACTTGTCTTAAACTTTGTGAAGTAAGGTCTTCATTTTCATCTAGTCCTTCAAAACAAATTCTCCAGTATGTATTGAAGAAAATCCTAATCATCAAAGGAACAACTATCCACCATAATCCATGGGCATCGAAATGATGCAACCACTGGTCTAATATGATTTCCTTTATGTGCATTTTTCATTAAAATTATTGATGAAATCCGCCTAAATGTAAAAATTATGGTTTCTAGGAACCTCCAAGAGTCTATAATCAACATGGTCTACTCTTAGAGCATCCAACCAACACATGGCCCACTCCTCCAAGTGTTCAAGAACTCTATAACATAGGTTCATACACTACAAATCATTAGGGACACATGGAATAGAGGTATGCATTCCTATCCAGGTCCTATAACGATATGCACTTTACATCTTACAAGATTTCCACCATATTTTCTTGGACCAAACTAAAAAAATAAACCTTTGTTTTATTTGGGACAACATCTCTATCCTTCCTACTACAATCTCACCATTCCACTCCAAAATTTAGTTTGCAATCAACCCTTGGTTTCTTCAACTAGAACACATTTAACTTACATGATAACCAACCAATGGTTATTCACCCAAGAAACTTGCTTCCAAAAGTGTACATGGTCCTCCAGTCACTTGTAAAATTGTTATCTTGAGCACATATTAGTTGGGAACCAACCGTACCACTAGTACCACACAAATTGACTCATAACATGTTGTACTCTAGGGCCTAACATCAACCCGAATATAAATATCGAGCAAGTGGCCATCCTATGGACATATTTCCATCTATCGAGACACCTAGTTACCCAACCACAATGCTTGTTAGTTCTATAGGAAAATAGTCTGAATACGTGATGTATCCAAGTCAATCTTACATTGTTTGCACCTACCAATGAGGACTTATAGTGCAACATTAATCAAACAATATTTCATCAAGGGAGAATTAGATGAAACAAATCATGCAACTATAACTCTCTTCTAGCCATAATACACTTTACCAAGTAGACTAAGGAATGGATTTTACAATAGAAAATATTTCCACACAGGGAAGAAAAATATCACCAAGAGATATTGACCCAAGTGACAAGAAAATCATTTTCCTCCTCTGGAATTATGCACATACTTGGCATCTTCATCATTGATATCTTGGTTCATTTTGTTGGATTTTCTTTATTTCACTTATAATTTGTTAGAGTCATGAGTTTTAACAAAATAGCCTCACCTTCAGATTAAGTTAGTGAAATTATGCACATACTTGGCATCTTCATCTTCGATATCTTGGTTCATTTTGTTGGATTTTATTTACTTCACCTATCATTTGCTAGAGTCATGAATTTGAACAAAATAACCTCACCTTCATATTAAGTTTGTTACACTCAATAAAAATGAAAAACCTCAATTCTAATACATTAAAGAACATAAGTGAAACAAATCCCACCCCTAGGTCCTTTAAATTTTATTTTTAAGCAGACATAAGTGGATAAAAGCTCACCCCCATGTCCTTCAAACCAACACATAAGTGAAACAAAGCCCACCGCCATGTAGTCCAAATTTTATTTTAAAGCACACATAAGTGGATAAAAATTCACCTCATGTTCTTGAAACAAACCTCCTTGTACACATAAGTGGATCAAAACCCACCCCTATGTCTTGCAAAATTTTATTTTAAAGCACACATAAAATCCCACCAAGTGTCCTTTAAATTTTATTTTAAAGCACACATAAGTGCATCAAATCCCACCACCATAACCTTCATTTTAAAGCACCCTAGGTTAGCACCACCTAGTTGAGTAGCTAGCTCCCTTTATAGATATATTTGGGTTAGGTTACCAAAAATACCATAGATCAATTTAACTCTTGTACCATCCTCTAAATAAGGAAAAATACCATGAAAATTTCATGAAATATATATTCCATCCAATTTTATTTATTTTTAATTCAAATGATAATATATATATATATATATATATATATATATTTATTTATTTATTTATTTATTTATTTATTTATTTATGCTGAAATGCATACACCTATTGATAATGGGAACATTTAATAGGTTTTTAGTGCTTAATCAATTTTGTATGGACAAGATTAAATATTGATGGAATATTCTTAGTCGTCCCAATAAATCAATGGTTGTGATTTCACTTAGAATTAGGAGAAAACCACACAGGTGAGACTACACTTACAATCTATTATTGA
>ML808677.1:165505-181720 GCA_009831015.1 Picea engelmannii | reverse complement strand
TTTTAAAAATTTACTGTAAATATTTTTATATTAATTTTTTATTTATATGTCATTTGTAAATATTAAATGGGGTAGAGAGTATAACAATTTCTTATATTCAATCACTCAATCTAAACCTAATTAAAAAACATTTATTTACAATAGAGTAATATATAGCATTTATTTACAATATATATAGCATTTATTTACAATATATATAGCATTTATTTACAATATAGTAAAATTTGTATTTTTTAAAATAAATATTAACTTTAATTAATATTTAAAAAAATAAAAAAAATCTAGAATCCATTGTTTAAATTAAATAATTGATCATGGAGCATTTATTTACAATATATAGAGCATTTATTTACAATATATTAAAATTTGTAATTTTTAAAATAAATATTAACTTTAATTAATATTTAAAAAAATAAAAAAAATCTAGAATCCATTGTTTAAATTAAATAATTGATAATGGAGTAGGGCAAAGTTTGTTATTTTTTAATAAATATTAATTTTAATTTATGATTTAAAAGTTTCTAAGGTTAATAATAAATACTTTAATTAATGATTTAAAGGATTTGAAATTGTATAATTAATGATATTAATAATGGTTAATTTTCATTAAAATTAAATTGATTAAATTTGATCCATTAAAAATTATAACAAATATTTTAAAATTAAAATATTAATTATATAGGTATATAAAATATAAATATATCTTAAATTTTAGATAATATTTATGAATATCATTTTAATTCTTATTTTAAAATTAATTACTAACTACAAACATCCTTGCAAGTACATTTTTCTATCTAAATATTTTCAATAATAAAAATTGTAAAAATTGGGAGGTTTAACCCACTCAATATTAGTTTATATTAAATTATTATGAAAAATTAAGATCCGATGATAATATTTTATGATTTAGCAAAAATTAAAAAAAATAAAAATTAAAACATCATTTTTATTATTTGATTGATTATTCTATATTATATTTTATAATTATTTTAATTTTGTAATATTTTATGACTAAGTAAAAATTAAAAAAACTAGATTTAAAATATCATTTTTATTATTATTATTAGATTCTTTATTGTATATTATATTTTATAAATTGTTTACTCGGAGAGGAATATGGTAGCTGACCCGTCAAAAGCTATATATAAATTGTTTAATGGGAGAGGAATATGGTAGCTGAAGCTAGGATCACACGGAGAAGAACGGTGGAATTTGATGGAATCACTTAGGAATACTATCATAGACCTTCACTTAGGAATACTATCCTAGACCTTCCATTGAGTATCGTCACTATCAGTAATTCCACAAATCTTGTATTAATGTGTATTAATGGAATATCTCCTTGAGCCTTCCATCAATAACAATCTATAAGGTTCTTTCATGGTGAGTTGTTAGCATTACGGAAAATATATAGAAGTATCACTACTCACCAAGTTACGAAGTATATGAAAATCTCCAATTCAACTTACACTTGGATCTCAACAAAATGAAAAAGCATTGAAGCCTGATTTCATGTAACTAGATTAGGTTTTATGTATTGTGCTGAGTCATATTTCAATTTGTACACTTTACAATTACAAATTACAAATATGGTAGAAAATAAATAGACCATACATATAACATATATTTATGTTTTAAGGCTTTTGCGATCATTGTTTTGATCAGAAAGTTCTTTCAGATTTATCGCATACGTTTTTTGATTTTCGAAGTTTCGGACCAAACTAGTGTGGTCCATCATCAGGAAAACGTATGCGATAAATCCGAAAGAACTTTCTCATATAACATATATTTTATAATTTCTTTTTAATAAAATTTTACCAGTAAAATAAATCTTAATCTTTATATATCAATATAATATTACTTAGTTCTTAAAAAATCTCATTAATTTTAATTAATATTTTCATCAAATATTTTAAAAAAAATTATTAACTATTTTTATAATTAAAATTTCCAACCAAATAAAATTCTACTTCTACTCATCATAAGAATTTATCTACTTATATGAATTCCCATATCTACTACTCTAACCTTTTCCTCTTAGACAGTAAAACACAAATTCCAATTGCAAAACCAACACGTGGCAACTTCCAATGAGGTATCCTACCAGTGAAGGCCCACAAATATGTTGGGCCACCTGTGTCGAGGCTATTTCATCTACTGTAATACTTTCTAAGGGTTTTGATATTGCAATGCATTATGATATTTAGAACGATATTTATTACCATTTTTTTGAAAAGCATCCATAAGGTTTCTAACAATATGATGTATTTTTTTCTGAAAATTTGACTCTTTTAATGACTAAAATTATCCTAACAATGGTCAAAGTTATATATTTTAACAAAGAAAAAAATAATTGACATTTAGTCACATTATATTTTGGTTCAAAATATTCTTTGATGATTTTATAAGAATGATAATGAATAGTCCAGTTAGGTAACTTACCTTCAAGTGATGCTATACCAGTTTCATCCACGTGTGGCGCTTGATCTATAATTCCAGTTAAAGGTACTTCAGAGAGAAAAGGTTTTGGAGCATTGGAAACTCCCAAACATCAAAGTCCTGAACTAGATCATAATCGTCGATCAAGAAGAGCACGTGGAACTTGATCTACAACTCTAGGTACAAAACACTTAATAGGAAGGAGCAATTTGGAACACTCAGAACTCTCGAACCCAGAGTCCCAAAGTGAATCTCTGTTGTTGTCTATGAAAGGCATGTGGACCATAGATATGGTCTATGTGTTTGTTCACAAGTTGTAAGTTCAGTGGATTTGGAGTTAGGTGTTCCAAGAACACCCAAAGCCCGAAGTTCCAAAGGAGATTTCCACCATTGGTTTTTGGAGGGAACCCGAACCATAGATCTAGTTCCGGGTAGCTTCGCTGGTTTGGAGTTTGCGTGAAAAGAGATATATTGCATCCAAGGAAGCGAAGTCCAAAGTTGAGAAGCGCTTAAGGGAATTAATCCCCGGTCATATCCCAAGGTTGCATGTGGAGAAGGGCTAGAAGAAAGGAGGTAGCGCCCATAATTTCAGGATCATAAAAGTGATGTAGAAAAGGGCCTATTGGTTCCATAAGACTTGCACCTAAGGATAAGAGGGCCTATGTTTAATTATGTTTTGGGTCGGCCAGGCCTTGAGGAGCTAAGTCAGTTTTTGAATTCTAATATTCTTGACTAGGAGGTCGCATAACCCTCAAGAGGGGAGGGGGCCTACAGCAATAATNAAAAAAAAAAAATATAATTTCTCTCCAAACTTTCCCCCCCAAAATATTCCCCAAAATTTCACTCCAAAATATTCCCTCCAAAATTTCCCCCTCAAATTGTTCCGTCCAAATTTTCCCTCTATTTTTTTTCGCTTATTTTCCCTAAAACATTTAAAATGATTTTTACTCTTTTATTTTGTTATTTATATGTTAAATACAATATTTATCATGTTTATTTATTTATCCCACATTTATTAAACATATTGATGATCCATATATTTTTAGGTATATATGTAGACAATATACCTAAATTTTATTTATCCCACATTCGTTATACTAACAATAATTTATATCATCTATGTTATATATTTTATGAGAATATAGAAACCAGAAACATCGAGCTCAACATCTGAGGAGAATCTAGCATGCAAAAAACAAATTTGCAAAAAAAACAAAAAAACAGTACAGAAGGAGACTTACCTATCTCTCCTCGCACCTCGCCAAGAGGCACTGGAATCTCTAGATCTCTGGAGAAATCAATCCCCGCGTATAGGTAGTCCTCAATCATGGGGATCTGTCGCGCCATCCATGCAAAGAAATCATCATCGAAGGCCTCTACGGTCCTTCCGCCACCCTGTCGCGGCAACAAAGCTGCCCATCTGCACACCGCAGGGAATGTAGCTAGATGTCCTCTCACTGTCATCCGAGGAATGAAGCACGAAACTCGCTCAAAGAAAAACGAGCACAAAATGGTCCCAAACCCGAAGTTCCGATGGGTCCGCTGACGGCAATCTATCAATTGCCTCCTCATCACCTCGAGCAATGTAGTGCTCCAGTCAAAAATATGTGCATCCATGCACTGAAGGGCACAGTTCATCTGTGCGCGCGTAGCCTGATGATGGGTGGTAGAGCCAGTGATTCGCCCAATGAGTGATAATATGGTCTGTAGAGCAAGGTTGATCACACTGCCAACCGGTATCCAGGATGTCCTCGTGTTATTCCCAGCTACGCAATACTCGGCTATCAGCTCCGAGACTTTCCTCTCCCCAGTAGGAAAGGTATGCAGATCGACGGTTTCCCCTCTCCTCGAGAGGCCCGTCAAAAAATATACATCCTCAGTAGTAGTCGTCAAAGATTGCCCCTCTATCATGAAAGCCTCGGCATCAGGATGCCAATAGTCAACCAGGGCGTTCAGCGGCCTTGGTTGTGCGCGCATGAGCGGACACAAAAAGAATTTGACCAACCCACACTGTGTCAGCGTGGCTATCACCTGTGGATCAGCAGCTACTGCCTCATAGGCAGCTTCATGCTCTCTCTCTCTCCAGTGCACATACATCCTGCAAAACCCACAAGGCAAAAAGGGGAGTCAACAACATGCCACTTCATTTTTTTTGGTTGCACGGGGGTAACCCGCGTGTTGTAGAAGGACAGCCCGCGGGTACCCGCGCGCTGACTGAATCGTGCGCGCGGGTACCCGTGGGCTGTCTCTGGACAGCCCGCGGGTTACTAGGGCCGCCCCCTTTAAGGGCGACGACCACCCCCCTAACACACTAAAAAACGTTAAATTAAGTATTAAATTGCAAGTTGAGGGAGTTTGTACTTACTTGGTCTGAGCAGAAGTCGATTTGGTCCACGGTAGCTCCCAGAATCACGATCTGTAGCAAAAGGGTGTTTTTGGCTCCAGAGACAATTTCCAAATCAGCAATACTGATAATGAGCTGTCAACCTCTGTTTATAGAGTTTTTGGCCTCTTTTTGTCACCATTTTGGGCCCTTTTATCAGTTTCTTTAAACCAAAAATCATTTTGGGAGGTTCCGGAGTTATATGAAAAGGGCCCTATGAGCTTAGAGCCCTAGCTTATTAGTCCGTAGGGTAGAATACCCAACAACAGAATTGGCGACTCCACTGGGGATATTTTACTCTTAGGGTCTCCTGGTTTGGTGAAAGATCTTTTGGTAGTTTAGAGAATTAAATTTCAGTTTCTTTGTTGTTTTTTGTTTTCTGTTAGTCGAAAGCTAGCAGAGAGCCTGGTTATTAATACCAGTTCTCTTTGACTGACGCTTGACATTTTCTTTTCGGGACACATAGAGGTACCCGCGGCCTGCAGAAGCCCTACCCGCGGGTGACCCGCGCCCTAACCTTCTACAACACGCGGATATCTGCGCCCTGTAGTGGTTTCAGTAGCGTGTAGTGACCAGGAGGTTTAAGAGACAGTCCCCTCTTCCCCTGTCAGAAGTTTATCTTCTCAGGGGGCTTTCTGGATCCTGTCTGGGTCTGAATTGGTTTATAGTCTTGTGTTTCAGTCTTTCTTGTTGTGTGTTTCTTCACATTGGTTTTTCGTTTTTTGCAAATATGTTTTTTTTTCAAAATCTTACAATTTACGAAAACATATTGTGTATAAGACTATCTTTGAATCACATAATATTTTTTCATACCAAAAAAAAAAAAATGTTTAGATGTTTTCTATTTTTTCCTAAAAAATACCCAACTTTAAAAAAAAATTGAGGCTTTTTTCAAAAAAATCTTAATAAAAACCTTAAGATTTTTTGATAAAAAAAAATGGAAAAGAGTCAAATTTGGGTACAATTTAATAAAAACTTAGTTTTTCTCATGATTTTACTTAAATTTTATTAGTTTTGGCCCATGGTGGTCACTGGGCAATGTATGTGCCTTAGTCACGGGGGGCTTGGATGCCCATGGCTTGGCCACAAGGCTGCCCCCACGCGGCCAAGTCATGTTCCCAGTCCTAGCATAAGCCCAATACGTCTATGGGTCGAATTTGTTTTTACATATATATATATATATATATATATATATTTTAATTAGTTTTTATATTTGAAATCTTATGTTTTTTAGTTTATTATAATGTGAAAGGCCTAATTTTTTTTTATCTTAATATAGGAAAATGGCAGGAAAGAGATTATCTCTGAATATATCTCGATCACGACCTACAATAATGGTATCCAAAAATGCAACTGGAACCTCCATAAATGTTACACAACAAAATTATAGCTTAACACCTGAGCTATCAAAGGCAATGAAAAATGTTAGAGAATAGAAATATGTGGAAGGTTAAAACAAACAAGGATATTCTTGGTTTGTTAAAGATAGGCAAGGGAACAATGGAGATCATATATATTTGTATTGTGTCGAATTAGAACACGTGCAAGGAAATTATCGGGCACTTGGCTTATTACGAGATATATGTTTGGTGTCAACCACATATATTGTTTATGCACTTGTCAAACAAGGTAGAACTTATATCAAGTTTAGATATTGTTTCAAATTGAGAAATTATAAAAAGAATGAATGTTTTTCATAATTATGTGCATCCATCGTTGATGGCATTGAGAAAGACAATGTAAGTTTTTTATTTCTATTTTTGTGTTGTTTATTGTTTTTAGTATCATGGTAATGTTTTAATTTTATTTAACATGAAAAATGTTATATTTAAATTTTACAGGATTTTGTTGAATGAATTTCACATATGTTAGTGGGGATTTACTCTACAGAGAATGATATTATGGATGTTATCAACAATTTTCATATTGAAAAGAGACAAGAAGGAAGGGAAAATAAATATAAAGTAATGGAAGTTGAACCTGGAAGAGTAGACAGAGAAGAACATGAAAGAAGAAAGAAAAAACCTCATTCTAAAAATCCTAAAAGGGTTACATTTGAAAATGAGGAAACTCCAAATGAATATTTTGTTTAGATTGGTCCCAATGAGCTTATCACTCCTTCTCGCAAAAAGAAAAAACAAGATAAACGCAAAAGAGCAATGGTTGATGATGAGTCTATTCCTATTGATTATGAACAAATCATTGATTTAGATGAAACAAATTTAAATCATAAGAGGAAGAAAACAAATTTTGATAATGTTCAAGAAGCCACCGTTAGCTCAGAGTATTATAGTGAAAGTTCTAAAGCTAGCAGAGAAATAATAAAACTAGGTGTTGATCTATATGATGGTATTATGAAAACAACACAAAATACCATTCGAAATAGAATTAGGATGACAAACTTAGTTGATGATGGCCACACCTTTTAGTTGAATATGAAACAAATTTATAAACCCATAGAAGGGAAAGAAAAATATCAAATTAGAAATCTTCATCACTTGCATATTCACAATTTTAAATCATTGATTAGATACAATCCATATGCACATGTGGTTGACTACCTAGATCTTGTTGACCCAATGTAATTTCCTAAGGGGGAAGAATTTGATATATCAAATTTTTTTGACTACAAATATTATGTGATTAGAGGAAATCATTCTGCAAAGCCTAGAAGCGAATTGATGTAAGAATATCCCAATAATCCTCTTTTTCAGACAGTCAAATGCATAATTTATGTCGATTTAACAGATTCAAAAGAAAAGTTACTAGCATGGGATCATAACACAAACAATGAGTACATAATGTCTATGAACTTCATTCAAAGGGTGAGATTTATCCATAATGAATTTTCTGAAATATGTCACGGGGAGAGATCAAATGTTGATGCTAAGTTTCATAAGCAATGTTGTATGGAAATATGATTCCCACTTGATGATGAAAAAAATATATATATCACAAAGGAAGTGATATATTTAGAGTCGTGGAAAACTATTTTCAATTGGGATTTAGAACTAGACAGGTATGGGATTTGATAGATGAGATATTCACCCTATGGGAAAATATTAATTATAAAAAATCATGGAGTTAAGAAGGCTAAACCATTGATATGTGGCACAAGTAAGACAGGTCATGACATAAGAAATATTCATGATGATATGACTATAACACCTTGGAGATCAATACAAGGAGTGAAGTATGATAAAATTATCATAACTATATTATCATGTGTTAGGTCCAGAGAATTGTCAATGGAAGAAATGTGTGATGAATTTTAAAAGTAAGTATGTTGAGTTATTTTTATTTATGTTAGGACAATAAAATTAATTTTTTCATTTTAACATATCCGTTTAACATTATTTTTGTTTTATTTAATCACAAGGTGTATACGAAAATACAAGAGAAAATGGTCAAGATATTGAAAGAAGAAACTTGGGATGATATTAAACTCAATTATCCAGATTCAATTTCTTCAGTAGTATTAAAACAATTTTTTGTTGCATTCAAAAATGTATGTTGATTTATTACATTCATATTATTCATTTGTAAGTTAATTATTTATATTTTAATAGTTATAGATATATAGATATATGTTTGTTTATTTCATTAAAGATGCCAAAGAAGAATGCAGATGGAGTACCTGAAACTTTCAAAACTTTTATTAAAAAAACCAAGTTTGAAAGAGAAAGAAGGAGACATATTCAAAATGTTCAACTTGATGAAACCCTTGCTCACTACATTTGGAATGGGGTCGAAACTGTTCAATATAAAGTGATATTAGGTGATTATGAAAAACTTGCAAGTATTGTTGCTAAAAGAAATACGACCTAGTTATTGCAGATATCTCTCATGGCTATAGTATCCAAAACATTGAATATGATATTGAGCCTTATACTTACTAATATTTGAGTAAATTCGTTATGGGATTTACAGAAGTTACAACATCACCATTTTGGAAATTTCTAGTATTTCATTTAGACACACAACAAGGATTAGTACAATCAAGCTTCAACGGGAAAGAAAAGACAAGGATCAGTTTATTTGGTAAGCAATTGAAAGTGTATGTTTAGAAATTAAGATTAGAAAACAATTTTATTAATTCACAAGTTAATTGAATTTTCACCTATTTATGTTACAGGCACAAGCCTAATACTCAGAGCTCCAAGAATGAATCATTTAAATGTGATTTTGAGAGTATACATCTTACAACCTGGACAAACAATGATTCTTATAATTCTATTATTGCCAATGCAAATGATGGAAAGACTCCTAGTATTATATTAGTATACAATGTTTTGGTTAGAAAGCTAAAATATGAGGAAAAAGATTTGAAAGGTGAGATGGTTAACGCTGATCAAAAACCACAAGAATTAATTAATTATCTTATAGCTAAATTTTCAAATGAAGGAGTTTGGGTTTTGGATTTTCTCTCGGGTTCAAGTAATAATTATGATCTAATATTTATGAAATCATACTTCAATCTTACATTATTGTTAATTTACGTATTTTTACAGTATGTAAGTTCATTACTTATTTTGTATTTGGTGATTCAGTACAACATTAGCGTGTTGCCTACAGAAAGGAAGGAATTACATAGCCATTGACAATGATCCAATGCAATGCAGCCTTATTCAACAAAGAATTAATGCTATTCCAGCTCTTCTAGATGAATGAAAGAAGTTGGCTTGAGGAAATGAGATTTTCGTGAATCAAAGGTGGAAAAATTGGAAAAGGAACCTCAAGTACCATTAGGAGGAATGATTGGAAATGATCACTTTGGAGAACTTGCATATATCAAAGAACCAAATGATACAATGGAAGCACAAGATGACATCGAATAATGTGTCTTTTGAGAATTATGAATTTGGGATATATGATATTGTTGATTATTTTAAAGATGTCTTTGAAGACAATGGTCATTTTTTCAAATTTTTGATGAGTTATAACTATAATGATTTGACTTTCATTTTTGAAAATAAGAATAAAGATGTATCTATTTTTGTTTTGTGATGAATCTTTTTGTTGTTGCTGTTTTTTTCATTTTATTTGTATTTGAATCACTATACTTTGAATTTTTTTATTAAATGTTGTCAATTTGTTACTTCAAATGTATAAAACTATGAAAGAAAATGATAATTTTTTATAAAATTTAGACTTTTTTTGTTCAATTATGTCAATAAAAATGCTTTATTTGACATGTTATTTTAAGGAATATCTACCAAAATGTATATGTTTTTTATTATATATGGCTATAAAATGTGTATTTTTTTTCTAAAGATTCAAAAATAGTGTTATTTAACTACAATTGTTTTCAATTTATTGAAGTAAATGTAAACAATTTGTTAAAAATGATGTTTTCACTATATTTAAAAAGTATGGAACAATAAATTAATCAAGGAGACAAAATTATATGAAAAATCATAACTTCAAAAAAATAAATGGTAAAAATATTTTTAAGATTGAAATAAGCATGAAAAAAGACTAAAAACATTGTTGAATAATTTTTTTTTTGTATATTTAGAAAAAAATTGAAAACAGATGAAAAATAAGAATTTAAAAAAATAATGTGGAAACATATTTAAAATATAAAAAACCACCTAAAAATTGAGGGGGGGTGCTACCCATAGCACCATTTTTAAAAACGAGGTAAAAGAATGGACCCCTAAAAAAATGAGAACTTTGTAGATTTCTCGTTAAGTTGGTAACTATGTTGTAGGAAATAAGTGACAGATCATTTCATTTTGGATACCTTAATCCAAACTCTTATATACACTTGAAATATATAAATATTCTCTTTACTTATAGAACATGTGATTCCTTTGGTGCTAGAACATGTGTAATGGACCTCAAATTTACCAACAAAAAAAAAAAAAACCTTTCCATGGCATAAATCAATTTCGTTTAAGCTTAGATTGTAAAAACATGAACGATTCAATTCTGACCATAAGGACATTATTACACCCATCTAATCTACTTAGAATGGAAATCTTCTATGGGTAAAAAAAAGTTCCCTCCATGATTATGTTACTTCAATTATTCCCTGCACCCTTCCAGCATACTGAAAGTAAGAGGGCGATGCAAACTTAGCTTGAAGGAGCCTCTGTTGTTCAGAGGGAGAAAAGGATATCACCCTGAAGTGTTCAGAGCGAGGTAGAGAGCGAAATCGTCTCGCAGGGTCGAGATCTAGTGGAAAAACGCCAAGTCCTCCTTGCCAGATATCTTTAGAAGAACGAACGGTGATAAATTGTCGGGAAAATGGATGAAATCCAATGGACTGTTAGATCCCATCAATCTGTGCATAAGTTAAGGCTGATCGATCAAAAATAAGGAGGGTAACAATTAGATGTCTTTAGAGGAACGGACGATGGAAAATTCATCGGGAACATACCGAAATCCCGTGAACCGTCGGATCTTAAAGTTTTACGGGGATGTTAAGGTTGATCGTTCACAAGGTTAGGAGGGTAACAACCTTTGGATGAGAAACAACAAGAGTCGTTGATCTCATTCTTCGAATTTCCACCAACTCGAAGTTTCCACGTTGGAGGAGGGGCCCGCCAGAGGACCATCCCATTCCGAACCCCACGTTTTAATTCAAAATCCAAAACAAAAAACAACACCCAAGAACTCCCGAATCGCGAAAATATAGCACGTCGGGGTTTCAGGGTTTGGGATTTCGTGTTTTGAATTTCCCAAAACACAACATATACAAACCTATGAAATGTGAAAAGGAATAGGTGGGACCTGCATTTCGGGGTTTTCGGGGTTTTGGACTTTGCGAGTTCCAATACTCGAACATCAACTCGCAGCAACTTGTGAAATGTGAAAAGGGACAAGAACGTTGGAATATCATTTCTGGATTTCGGGGTTCAGAATCCCGCAACTTCAAAAGTCAAAATATCAACCAAAAACAATTTCCAAAATTGCGAAAAGGGAAGAATGTTGCACTAACATTTTGGGATTTTGGGTTTCATGGTTTCGGTGTTTCAAATGTCAAACAACAGGACACAACCATTCCCGAATTCTGAAAGGTGAAAGGGTGTAGGGCCAACACTTCGGGATTTTGGGATTCAGGTTTTCAGGGTTTCAAACAATAAGGGAACTTCATACAAATGTCACTAGCAAGTCCCGAATGCCGAAATTCACAGTTTTTTTTTTCATAATTCTAATATTTTTGCCCTATAGAGGTATTCTTACTTTCGTTCTATGAGACGGTAGGTGTAGGAGGATTTCAAAATCCTTTTACTTATCAGAATTCCGAAACAAAAGTCTAACTTCTGACTTCTATACACATACAATCTATAAAAAGAAAAGGAGCACAATAGGGTAACAGGTTCTGTAAAGGTAACTCCTATTATGTTCAGTCAGAGCCCCTTTAGACAAGGCATTAAACGTCAACGGTACTAGATCTGCGCATTTATGTAAATACATGAATAAGAAATCACTTTGTCAGAGTTTGGAAATTATAAATGATGACCCGAGGGATCTAAGTTTGGTTTTTCGGGGTTTCCAGAATTCATTAACTCCCGAATTTGGTCATTCTAAATGCATCTAGCATATGGTTGCATATTGTTAGAGAATATTGTTAGTTTCATAACATCGGATAAAACATTCTAACAGGAAGTGGGAAGATATCTTTACAGATCTGATTTAATCAGATAAAATACACCAGATGCAAAAAGGTCAAACAGACAGAGAATGTAACTTATTCCAGTTTAGATTCAAAAGATACATAACATCAAAAGACATAGTCATTCATCATAGAGAGGGATAGATCAACATATCTAAATCCAAACCGCGGAAAGACAAAGGGAACATCCACATTCCTCCCAACCATAGAACAGGGCAGCCAAATCTACTTGCTCGATTCACCCCCTAGCCTGACCATGAATCCATGAGGGAGAACTTGGAAACTTCTGCTAAGCAATGTCCTTCAATTCCAACAATTATCCTCTTGCCTCACACTTACTCAATAGTGCTCATAACAACAATGAAATTTTGTTTTAGTAGGATCCTCTTGTCTCACACTCAATCCATAGTGTTCATAACAATAAGAGAGCTGAAAACAAAAAATCTTTCCTAGCATACCTGGCAGCGTCCTGCCTCCTCGCATATGCTATTTATCAAATTTTTGCCCAGGTCTTTTCCCTCCTTTGGGGATTTTCGCAGCTTTCTTAATCCCTAATTTTCAGGGTCTTCCAGTGGTCAAATCTCTGATTTTCCACTTCTCATAATTAGCCTAGAGGCAGTTCCAACATGTTCCCCACTCATGGAGTCATGTTCAATTGATTTTAACATGGTTGTTCCATTTGTCCTCCTGCAATTAATATAAATATTTTGTTGTTATACAAGTGTCATAGTCAAATAGTTAGTTGAGTCCAAACAGATCTATACCCAACAATCACAATAATTAAATACAATTATTAAATTTGAAATTCAGAATTTCCATAAATGGCAAAAAAATTTCAGATTCGAATTTGCCAAAACTGGAAATAAATTTCCAACCTACTTCAAAAATAAAAGAATTTTATTTTTGGGGATGTCAAATCCTTTCCCCCTTCAGTAAAACACTGTCCTCAGTGTTTGTCCTTTTCCTGGAACAGGATTGGATGAGATTTCTGCAAATCTCCCTCCAATTCCCAAGTGGCCTCCTCAGGACTAAAGTGCTTCCATTGCACCTTTACCTGAGTGACGATTCTATTCCGAAGTATTATTTCTCTCCGATCCAAAATGCGCAGAGGTTCCACCTGGAACTCGCCTTCGGGTTCCACCTGAACCAAATTCCAATCAATCATATGAGTAGGGTCATGAATATACTTTTTCAACAAAGAAACATGAAATACATTATGAATTCTTAGATTAGATGGAAGTGCAAGTTGATATGCTATGGGTCCAATTCGAGCCAGTATCTCGAAGGGCCCACAAAACCTGGGTTCCATTGTGGCATAGTTCCCTATCTTCAATGAGCTTTTCTGGGCTTTGACCTTCAAGTAAACATTGTCTCCCACTTGAAATTCCACGTGTCATCTTTTCTGATCTGCATAGCTCTTCTGTCTGTCATGTGCTTCTTTCAAGTTATGTTGTACCTTCATTACCATGTTCTCCATTTCTTGGAGCATCTCTAGTCCAACAATGAGTTTGTCAGTTGGGTTATCCGAGCTAATTGGAGTTGTACACTTTCTGTCGTACAATATTTCAAAAGGGCTCTGTTGATACTGAGAGGGGGGTGAATCCGTGTCAAGTACAATTAAAAAAAACCTTTTTCAACTTATAATTAAAACATTCAATTATATCCAATGATCAATGAACAATAGTTTAAGAGTTACACCAATACACCACAATACACTATGCACAATATATGAGAAATAATCAATAGTTTTTGTTCAAGGGAAGTAATGACTTCCAAAGGTAGCTACAGCTTCCAAATGTAGAGGGAGGGATAAACCTCCAAGAGGGAGATACAATCCTCCAATATCAAGAGAGAGTTGAACTCTCCATCGTTTCCCCTTCCTTCCACCCAAGAATATATGAGATATAATACAACTTTACATTAAATCATCACCATCAACCAATCATCACATAGAACCGGATAATGGTTCCTGAGACTTCTTCAATTTCTGCAATTCTTCAATTCTTGGAGTACTCTGATCTTGTAGATAATATTACTCAATGTATTCTCTGAAACTCCTCCAATTTTTACTCCTTGAATCCTCCCCAAAAACAGGTTATAGAAAGAATGGTAGACTTTATTCAATTCTGGTCTGTTCAGAAGACCCAATTTGTACATCATGCCCCATGCTCAATATTTAACATCCAATTCTAAAACTCGTACACTAGAAACTAAAGTCCGTAATATGTCCAATGGAAGTGGTCCCACTTCATTTGTATTCTGTATGAATAAGTTATGACTGTTTTACCCGAACCACCTGTTTATTGACTAGCTTTAGGACTAGTCACAAACCCTATCTTCCACAGAGTGTATCTCCATAATTATAGCAAATAAAGAGCTTAAGTTTTAACCAGAGGTACCTTGATATGTCTTCTCAATACCATAGCGATTTAACCATATGAATCATTCTAGAAAACAATTTATAGCAAAAATGGTAAGATGACCTGAAAATAACATACCTTAGAACACATCATCAAAAAACTTCATCCTCCCTTGAAATCCGGCCTTCTTTTCTTCTTATCACCTATGAAATTTGACTTGTATCAACTGAATGTATAATGATTTTTATTTGTACCATTTATGTCACTTCCTTTTAACATTAGGGCTGACCTGAGACTTTCTTATTTTGTAATTATTTTCTTTAATTATTTTCAGGGCCTACATGTACTTCCTTCTTCAATTCACTTTGTCATCTTAAAAATTCATTTCTCCTCAACCATGAGGATCCACATGACGTGCCACATACCATAAAAAAAAACATGATGTATACTATCCATTCATGGGTGTTGTATATGCATGTGCATTTTCCTTCATGGCCAAATACCTTTATCAATCTTGCATTCCAAAACACATGACTAGGGTTGACATCAATGACAACAACCAATATTCCAACAATCTCCCCCTTTGTCATTGATGGCAACATTCATACTCCCCCTATCATCATGATCCCAATTTCTCCCCCCCTTTGATATCAATGGAAAAGGTTAGGGCTGCTACCCCTGAGTTTAATGGCAAAAGGTAACCTTCTTCTTTGGGGCTACTCCCCCTGAACATGTGGCACTCAATAATACTTCATCCTTATTTTTGGTCTTTAGGACTTTTTCTTCCTTAGAATTATTTTGTGTGGCTTATGTCTTCTCTCTCTTCTTCATGTCTAGGATGTATATGTTGTTCGGTCTTCTTGTTGTAGTTGCAACCAATCTTCTCGAGTTATTTTCTCTAATTTTGCATTTTCGGGAGTCAAACGTAAGAGTGTTTCCTTGATCACATATTTTGCTGACACTGAGGAGATTATGCTTAAGATATTCAACCAATAGGACTTTTCTTTCTTTTACATTTTCACTTCCAAGCTTTACAATTCCTTTTCCAAGTATTTTGGTAGATGAGTCATATCCAAATGCAACATTTCCACCCTTTTTCTTCAAGCTGACAAATTTGCTTTGATCTCTGGTCATATGAGATGAGCACCCACTGTCTATGAACCATTCATATTTTTCTTTGCATTCTTTAGCGACTAATGCGATTTGAAAATTTTCATTGTGTGGAATTTCTTTCCTTTTCCATGCTGTAGTTGGTATGTAGACATTTGGCATATGATTATCTTCCTTCATCTCTCTGCAATCTTGTGCTTTGTGACCAATATTATTGCACTTGTAACATACAATATTTTGATCCATTAATGGGTCAAATGGATTATAATTTCTGTTGAAAGGTCTACGAACATTTT
>ML808677.1:141123-161732 GCA_009831015.1 Picea engelmannii | reverse complement strand
TTCTGTACCTGTTCTCATTTCATATGCCATAAGAGTCCCATGTAATTCATCCATTGTCATTTTGGTCAAATCCCTAGTTTCTTCAATGGCGGAGACCTTAGCATCATACTTCAAGAGAAGTGATCTCAACACTTTTTGTACAACCAATGATTCATTGATCTCTTCACCTAATCCTATGATAGCATTAACAACTTCATCAACTCTAAGAAGATAGGTTGCAATATCTTCCTTTTCATTCATCTTCAAAGTTTCAAATTCTTCTCTATGTCATTGAAGCTTGACCTGCTTAACTTTTGGATCACCTTCGTAGATATTCTTGAGTTTGTCCCATACCTCTTTAGTAGTGCTACATCCCATCACTTTGCTAGCAATGGTTGGTGTCAATGATGCTAGAATAACATGTCTAGATTTTGAATTACAACTCATAAGCTTCTTCTCATTTGGATATGTTCGAGCATTATTTGGGATTACATAGCCATACACAACTGAGTACCAAATGTCTACTGCCAAAGCTGTTAGGTAAGTTTTAACTCTATCACTCCAGTATGCATAATTTATTCCATCAAATTTTTGAATCCCATTTGAAATGTGCTCATGGTCATCCATCTCTGCTTAGGATTTTCCTTCCAGTGGTTAAACTGTTCTGAAGGCAACCTGCTCTGATACCAGTTGTTGATACTGCGAGGGAGGTGAATCAGTATCAAGTACAATTAAAAAAAACCTTTTTCAACTTATACTTAAACCATTCAATTATACCCAATGATCAATGAACAATAGTTTAAGAGTTACACCAATACACCACAATACACCATGCACAATATATGATAAATAATCAATAGTTTTTGTTCGAGGGAAGTAATGACTTCCAAAGGTAGCTACAGCTTCCAAATGTAGAGGGAGGGATAAACCTCCAAGAGGAAGATACAATCCTCCAATATCAAGAGAGAGTTGAACTCTCCATCCTTTCCCCTTCCTTCCACCCAAGAATATATGAGAGATAATAAAACTTTACATTAAATCGTCACCATCAACCAATCATCACATAGAACCTGATAATGCTTCCTTAGAATTCTTCAATTTCTAAAATTCTTCAATTATTGGAGTACTCTGATTCTGTAGATAATATTAATCAATGTATTATCTAAAACTCCTCCAATTTTCACTCCTTGAATCCTCCCCAAAAACAGGTTATAGAAAGAATGGTAGACTTTATTCAATTATGGTCTGTTCAGAAGACCCAACTTGTACAACATGACCTGCACTCAATATTTAACATGCGATTCTAAAACTTGCACACAAGAGACTAAAGTTTGTAATCTTTCCAATGGAAGTGGTCCCACTTCATTTGGATTCTGTATGAAGAAGTTATTACTGTTTTACCCGGACTACCTGTTTATTGACTAACTTCAGGACTGGTCACAAACCCTATCTTCCACAGAGTGTATCTCCATAATTTTAGTGAATCAAGAGATGAAATTTTAACCAGAGATACCTTGATATGTATTGTCAATACCATAGCGATTTCACCATCTGAATCATTCTAGAAAACAAATTATAGAAAAAATGGTAAGATGACCAGAAAATAACATACCTTAGAACACATCACTAAAAGGCTTCATCCTCCCTTGAAATTCGGCCTTATTTTTTTCTTATCACCTATGAAATTTGAATTTTATCAAATGAATGTATAATGATGTTTATTTATACCATTTTTGTCACTTCCTATTAACATTAGGGCCAACCTGACACGTTCTTATTTTGTAATTATTTTCTTTAATTATTTTCAGGGCCTACAAGTACTTCCTTCTTCAATTCACTTTGTCATCTTCAAAAATTGATTTCTCCTCAACCATGAGGATCCATGTGTTGTGGCACATACCATCGAAAATAACATGATGTATACTATCAATTCATGGGTGTTGTATATGCATGTGCATTGTCCTTCATGTCTAAATACCTTTACCAATCTTGCGGTCCAAAAGCCATGACTAGGGTTGACATCAATGACAATAACCAATCTTCCAACAGGCTCAACTTAGCCGAAGTTTGATACCCATTGTTATATGAAAATTCTACCAAGTGTAGGTAGTCTTCCCACTTGTTCGACTTTCTTCTTACATACATGCGGAGCATATCCTCTATGATTTGATTTGTCCCTTTGGTATGTCCATCCATTTGTGGATGGTAACCTGTACTAAAATTCAAATTAGTATTTATCCTTGCAAACGATTCCTTCCAAAAAAAGGATGTGAATTTTACGTCTCTATCTGAAATCACCATTTTAGGAATACCATGTGGCCTAAAAGTTTATTTCATGAATATTTCAACAATGTTTATAGCTTTAAAAGTAGACTTTACAGGAATAAAATGTGAAGACTTACTGAGTTTATCGATTACAACCATAATAGAATCATTATGTTTCTGAGTTTTAGGCAAACTTGTTATAAAGTCTAGCGATATGGTCTCCGATTTCCATTCTGGTATTGGTAATGGCTATAATAGGCTGGCTGGATGTTGGTGCTCGGCCTTAACTTGTTGACAATCTTGGCATCTAGCCAAGTATTCTACTGTTTCTCCCTTTATATTAGGCCAATAAAATAGTTTCCTAAGTGTTGTTATCATTTTCTGGTAACCTAGGTGGCCGGAGTATGGTTTCTTATGCACTTTGTCCAAGATTGTTAATTTTAACTCTGTTGAATCTAGTATGTAAAGTCTGTTTTTAAATCATAATAGTCCTTTCTTGTTGATACTTAGATATGATTTACCTGAGTTTGCGATACTGTCCTGTAATTCTACCATCATTTTAGTGTAATTTTCGTCGTTAATACCTGTCGTCCTTATCCTTTGTTTCAGGTCACTTTCTACCCTACTAATATTTATTTCAAATAACCCATGGACTCTTCTGCTTAACGTGTCTACTACTTTAGTTTCCTTACCCTTGATATGTATGACCTCGAAATTGAATTCGCTCAAGAAGGCTAGCCACCTTTCTTGTCTTGCATTAAGATATGGTTGGTTAAATAGATATTTCACCCCGCTATTATCCGTTAACAGTAGAAATTTTCTGCCCATTATTTAGTGTCTCTACATTTTTAAGGCGTGTATCACTGCTGCCAATTCTAGGTCATGAGTGACATAATTTCGCTTGTGATCTTTTAATTTCCAGTATTCATAATAGATAACGTGTCTTTCCTGAGTTAGGAAACCACCAAGTCCTTCTTTACTTGCATCCACACATACGGTGAAGTCTTTGTCGGGGTCTGCTACCTTCAATATGGGTGGAGTTGTCAATAATCCCTTTAGATTATTAAAACTGGCTTGGCACTTCTCTGACAAGTTAAACTTGGTTCCTTTATTTTGTAAATATTTGATAGGGTAGGCTATCTTGGAAAACCCTTCTATAAACCTACAATAATATCCGGTGATCCCCATGAACGACCGTATATCTGCTACATCCTTAGGCACCGACCATTCCATAATGGCCTTTGTCTTTTCTGGGTCCACAACAATTCCTTCTGCTGAAATTACATGTCCTAGATATTGTATTTCTTTTTGATAGAAGTCACACTTGTCAAATTTGGCGTACAATTTGTGTTTCCTCAATGTTTGCAGAACTATTATTAAGTGTTCATCATGCTCCTCTTCCATTTTTGAATAGACCAGAATATCGTCGATAAATACTACCACGAACTTGTCTAAGTATTGACTGAAAATACTGTTCATCAGACACATAAATGTGGCTGGTGCATTAGTGAGTCCGAAAGGTATGAATACGAATTCATAGTGTCCATATCTTGTCCGAAAATTTGTTTTGCTTATGTCCTCGTATTTTATCCTAACTTGATGATAACCGGATCGTAAATCCAATTTTGAGAAGATCTTTGCCCCACCAACTTGATCGAACATAACATTTATCCTTGGTAAGGGATATTTGTTCTTAATGGTCACTTTGTTCAGTTGCCTATAATCAATACATAGTCTTAGAGTATCATCTTTCCTTTTCACAAAGAGAACTAGTGCTCTCCATGGCGAGACACTCGGTCTGATATACTCTTTGTCCAACAATTCTTGTAATTGTATTTTTAATTCTGTCAGTTCTGGTAGACTCATTCGGTAGGGTGCTTTTGAGATAGGGGCTGATCTGGGTAGTAGGTCTATGGAGAAATCTATTTCTCTTCTAGGAGGTAGTTCTGGTATCTCATCAACGAACATGTCTCTGAATTCACGTAGGAAAACAAAGTCTTCTAACTTGGGCTTATCTTCTTTTTCTAGTAGATTCATTACTTGGATGGCATAGACTTGAAATCCATTTCTAATGCATTTCTTGAGTTGCATCACTGAAACTTGTCTGACAGACACAAGTTTTGGTATTCCCTGGGTTGTCCTAACAGTGCCAAAGTTATCTTTATAGCTAAGTGGATTTGTATAATATTCTAGTACACCTTTGTGTTGTTCCAACCAATCCATACCGATAATCATATCATAAGATCCTAGTGGTAGGATGTTCAGATTGGTCCTTATATTTTGACCATCTAAGCTGAACTCAAAATCAGAAATAAAGTTAACTACTTTTCTTGTAGCACCTGTTGCTAGTTGTACCATCCAAGATTTTTCGTGATTTTGTTTCTTAAGTTTATTCAACTCTACTACATAGGGAGTAATATAACTTAATGTAGCTGGAGGGTCAATTAAAACAAAAAATTGAGTGTCATGGATTTTACCTTTGATTTCTACCACCGAGGACTGGTGGTTAGCTTGTCGACCATCTATGGCTACATTTATCCGATGCAGACTTCTGCCCATGTCTCCCACTGTCGAGGCTTCCTGCAAATTGTAGACAATAGTTTTGTTTGCTGCAATTAGACATGGACAGTTCCTCCTTAGGTGAGGCTCTCCACACTCCCAACATTTTAATGGCTCGTGGGAGTTGTCCCCAAACTTCTTCATTCCTAGGTTTACTGGTTTACCGCTACCTTGCGTATTCGGATGATTGGAGTGAAAATCCTTCCTTGGGAAACTTTTTGCTGCGTTTCGATAAGGAGTTGGCTGGTATCCCTTCCTCCGCTGGTGCATTCCATATTATTTCTTATCCTTCCAAGTCTTTGGAAACTCTACCCATTGTTTATACTGGTCATAGCACATTCATGCCTTCCTGAATGCTTCACTCAAGGATTTGGGGTTATCAAACTCAATTCTATCCCTGTAGGACTGTGGTAAACAACTTAAGAATAACTGGATTTTTACCTTATCCTTCCAGATGTATGGTAAGAACCTTAGTAGTTCCAAGAATTTATTTATAAGGTCATCCATCGTCATTTGTCTGAGTCGTACTTCATAAAATTCTTTCATCTTCCTTTCATAATAGCTTTCAAAAAGGTATTGTTTCTTAAAATACTTCTTGAAGTCAGACCATTCCAACTATTTCTCCTTTAGGTCCTTGGCCAATTTCAGGTCCTGCCACCAAATGCTGGCCTTCCCCTTTAGATTGTAGATGGCCATTCTGACCTTCATGTTGCTGGAATAGTTGTAGATTTGGAAGTATTTGTTGAAGTCCAACAACCATGCCTCAACTTCTTCTCCTGTCCTAGACTCTCCATCAAAAGTAGCTGGTTTAGTCTTTTTAAATTCTCCTACAAGGTGGTCTATTTGTTTTCTTTTTTTGTCTGGTATGGTTTTGTCTTCAGCTAAAGGTGTCCCTTCAGATGAACTGTCTCCTTTTTCTGTTTTCGCACCATAATTCTTGGAGGCCCTTTTGCTGATGTCTTCCTTAGGGTTATCAACTTTTGGAATTTTCTTGGTTACTATACTACATAAAAGGACTTCATTTATCTGTTGTTTTTCCTGATGTGCCTTCTTCAATTTTTCATTGTCAGCCATGAAAACCTGTAGTTCAACAATAAGGTTTCTCATTGTTTCCAACACCTCCATGGGTGAGCTTCCATCATTGTTATGTCTTGGATCTCCTAGTGACTCTTGTTGTAGATTCTCTTCCACCCTGATTTTTGCACCTTCTTGGGCTGACATTATTCAACACAAAACAAAAAATCTTTATGTTTGTAATCCACAAAAATTATTAGTTTTTTTTCATAAATCAGAATATATACTAAGAAATTAATGTGGCCCTGTTCAGGCCCAATGCTGTAACTTTTGCTCTGATACCATATGTAATGGACCTCAAATTTACCAAATAATAAAAAAAATTATTTCCATGGCATAAATCAATTTCGTTTAAGCTTTGATTGTAAAAACAGGAACGATTCAATTATGACCGTAAGGATATTATTACACCCATCTAATCTACTTCGAATGGAAAGCTTCTGTGGGTAAAAAAAAATTCCCTCCATGATTCTGTTCCTTCCATTATTCCCTGCACCCTTCCAGCATAGTCAAAGTAAGAGGGCGATATGAACTTAGCTCGAAGGCACCTCTATTGTTCAAAGAAAGAAAAGGATATCACCTTGAAGTGTTCAGAGTGAGGAAAAGAGAGAAATCATCTCTCAGGGTCGAGATCCAGTGGAAAAATGCCAAATCCTCCTCACCAGATATCTTTAGAAGAACAAATGGTGATAAATTGTTGGGAAAGGGTTGAAATCCAGTGGACCGTTAGATCCCATATATCTTTGTGGAAGTCAAGTCTAATAGATCAAAACTTAGAAGGGTAATGATCAGATGTCTTTAGAGGAACGGACGGTGGAAAATTCATCGGGAACGTACCGAAATCCCGTGAACCGTCGGATCTTAAAGTTCTACGCGGATGTTAAGGCTGGTCGTTCACAAGCTTAGGAGGGTAACAATCATTGGATGAGAAACAACATGAGTCGTTGATCTCGTTCTTCAGATTTCTGCCAACTCGGAGTTGCCACATTGGAGGAGGGGCCCGCCAGAGGACCATCCCATTCTAGACCCCACGTTTTTATTCAAAAGACAAAACAAAAAACAACACCCAAGAACTCCTGAATCGCAAAAATCTAGCACGTCGATGTTTCGGGGTTCAAGATTTCGTGTTTCAAAGTGCCCAAACCACAACATATACAAACCTGTGAAATGCGAAATGGAATAGGAGGGATCTGTATTTCAGGGTTTTCAGTGTTTCAGACTTGCCGAGTTCCAATACTTGAACATCAACTCATAGAAACTTGTAAAATGCGAAAACAGAAAAGAACATTGGACTATCATTTCAGGATTTCAGGGTTCGAAATCCCGCGACTTCAAAAATCAAAACATCAACCAAAAACAATTTCTGAAATTGTGAAAAGGGAAGAACGTTGCACTAACATTTCAGGATTTTGGGTTTTAGGGTTTCAGGGTTTCAAATGTCAAACAACAAGACACAACCATTCCCGAATTCCGAAAGGTGAAAGGGTGTAGGGCCAACACTTCGAGATTTCAGGATTCGGGGTTTCAAATATAAAGAGAACTTCATACAAATGTCACTAGCAAGTCCCGAATGCCGAAATTCACAGTATTTATTTTTTCATAATTCTAAGATTTTTTCCCTATACAGGTATTCCTACTTTCGTTCTGTGAGACGGTAGGTGTAGGAGGATTTCAACATCCATTTACTTATCAGGATTCCGAAACAAAAGTCTAACTTCTGACTTTTATACGCATACAATCTATAAAAATAAAAGGGGCACAATAGGGTAACAGGTTCTGTAAAAGGTAACTCCTATTATGTTTAATCAGAGCCCCTTTAGACAAGGCATTAAACATCAACAGTACTATATCTGGGCATTTATGTAAATACATGAATAAGAAATCACTCTGTCAGAGTTTGGAAATTATAAATGATGACCCGAGGGATCTAAGTTTGGTTTTCCGGGGTTTCCAGAATTCATTAACTCCTGAATTTGGTCATTCTAAACACATCTAGAATATGGTTGCATATTGTTAGAGAATATTGTTAGTTTCATAGCATCGGATAAAACATTCGAACAAGAAGTGGGAAGATATCATTACAGATCCGATTTAAGAAGAGAAAATACACTAGATGCAAAAAGGTAAAATAGACAGAGAATGTAACTTATTCCAGTTCAGATTCAAAATATACATAACATCAAAATACATAGCCATTCATCATAGAGAGGGATAGATCAACATATCTAAATCCAAACCATGGAAATACAAAGGGAACAACCACGTTCCTCCCAACTGTAGAACAGGGCAGCCACATCCGCTTGCCCGATTCACCCCCTAGGCTGACCATGAATCCATGAGGGCGAACTTGGAAACTCCTCCTCAACAATGCCCTTCAATTCCAACAGTTATCCTCTTGCCTCACACTTACTCAACAGTGCTCATAACAGCAAGGAAATTTTGTTTTAGTAGGCTCCTCTTGCCTCACACTCAATCCATAGTGTTTGTAATAGCAAGAGAGCTCAAAACAAAAAATATTTCTGAGCATCCCTGACAGCGTCCTGCCTCCTTGCATATGCTATTTATCAAATTTTTGCCCAGATCTTTTCCCTCCTTTGGGGATTTTCGCAGCTTTCTAATCCCTGATTTTCAGGGGCTGCTAGAGGCCAAATCTATGATTTTCCACTTCTCATAATCATCCTAGAGGCAGTTCCAACATGTTCCCCACTCATGG
This sequence comes from Picea engelmannii, assembly GCA_009831015.1. Taxonomy (NCBI): domain Eukaryota; kingdom Viridiplantae; phylum Streptophyta; class Pinopsida; order Pinales; family Pinaceae; genus Picea; species Picea engelmannii. The sequence continues at coordinate 153,142 of ML808677.1, read as the reverse complement.
AGTCATGGTTAGCTGATTTTAACATGGTTGTTCCATTTGTCCTCCTGCAATTAATATAAATATTATGTTGTGATACAAGTTTCATAGTCAAATATTTAGTTGAGTCCAAATATATCTCTGCCCAACAGTCACAATAATTAAATGCAATTATTAAATTCGAAATTCAGAATTGCCATAAATGGAAAAAAAATTTCAGATTCGAATTTGCCAAAAACGGAAATAAATTTCCAGCCTATTTCAAAAATAAAAAACATTTTATTTTTGGGTATGTCACAACATGTGATTCCTTTGATTAAATCAAATTCTGGCCAAAACATAAGTGCTATATGTGTAGTTACTTTCCAAGTAAATTAAAGTGTTTTTAAATTGATTTCTATGTGTTTATTACTGTGTTTTATAAATTAATATGTTTTTTAATGGTTTGTTATGTATTTTACTGTTATTTGTTTATAATTACTTCTAAATTTGTAAAATTTACTATAAATATATTTATATTATTTTTTACATATATGTCATTTCTAAAAATTAAATGGGGTGGAGAGTATACCAATTTCTTCTACTCAACCACTCAAACTAAGCCCAATTGAAAAATAAATGAAAATATATATACATACTTTCAACATTTCTTTACAATATAATAAAATTATTAATTTTTTAAATAAATATTAACTTCAATTAATAGTTCAAAGAAATCTAGAATCCATTGTTTCATTGGAATAATTGATAATGGGGTATGACAAATTTTGTTATTTTTTAATAAATATTAATTTTAATTAATTATTTAAAAATTTGTAATGTTTAAATAATTAATTAAAATTAATATTAAAGAGCTAGAGTCAATAATTGATAAGAAAAATTAAATATACCATTCAAACTCAAATAGAGGATAGATTCTTAGGGTTTACGAGAAAATTGCAGACAATGAAGGATAGGATTCAAGAAATGGAAAAACATAAACAATCAACCCAAGAAGGAGGGGTTAAAAAAAATAACAACTTGAGAGATAGTATTAAAGAGCTAGAAGAAAAACTAACCAACAATTTGACCCTAAATAATATGGAAAACAAATTTGATATCAAACCCATCAAAGAGGAAATGAATAAGCTAATTGAACTAGGTCATGAGCGTAACAAAAGAGCCTTGAACCTCATAATTTTCGGTATAAAATAAAAACAAGAGGAGGATACGCTAGCAATAGTAAAAGAAGAATTAAATAATAAATCGCAAATTGATATAAGTTACCTTATAGAAGCAAAGAGGCTAGGAAAAATAGTTCATCAGAATGATAGGTTGATCTGGGTCAAAGTAAGTTGTAATGACCATAAATATAACATACTTATTAAATCTCTAAGATTAAAAGGCTCAGGAATATTTATAAATGAAGACCTCATTCTCAAAGTCCAAGATGAATTAAGGAAGAAAGTTCAAAAGGTAAAAGAAGCCACGAAAGAAGGAAAATGAGAAATAATTAGAAATCGAAAAGCTATTGTTAGGGATAGAGACGAGAAGGATAATAATAAATAGGAATTTGGGACACTCAGGATCCTTTTTTGGAACTGTCATGTTTTTTTATGGTGCAAAGGTCATATGATAAGGTGGATCCTGGCTGATATTGATATTATCTGTCTAGTTGAAACTTGGGAGCTTGAGGCGTCTAAGGTCCCTAACATAGAAGGATTTGTCTTCTGGTTAGCATGGAACAAAAAATCCCACCATAGAGGGATAAGAGGCACAAATTGTTATATTAGAAAGAGAATTTCTCCTCACATTCAACTTCATAAGATTGCCCCTCTCAATCAGTACATTTGGATAAAAAGTTCAGACACCAATGCTAAGAATATTTATATATAAATTTACTATTTTTCACCTATTATTTCTAATGTTTATAAGAAAAACAATCTAGATAACAATTGTCCGTATAATAATTTAGAACAAGATATTTATAGTTTGAAAAACGAAGGTAATATGCTCCTGCTAGGAGACTTTAATGTTAGGACTACAACTAAACAAGCTACTCTTATAAGTAATGACTCCAACCATAATCCTTTATGGCTAGATGAGGACCTTGTTTTATCTAATAGCTAAAAAAGAAGCTCTGAAGACCTAATTGAGAATTGTTTGGTACTGAGTTAGTCAAGCTTTGCATCTCTCAAGACCCAATAATTTTCAATGGAGTAATGAAGTGGCCAAACTCCAACTAGATGACTTGTATTAATGGGCTCGATAGTAGTTTTGTAGATTATGTGATAGATGATCTCCCCGTTTCCAACCAAATAACAAATTTAGACCTTTCAAATGACCATGAGCCCGACTTGGATCATAAACCTTTAAGCCTAACTATAAATGTTTCCATGCATAGGAGCACCACTGAAGAGAATTTTGATAATCAAAGGAATTTGCGCTTTGAGAAAAGTAAAATTGACATTTTCTTAAATGATTTAAATAATAAATTAAATATCCTAACTTATAAGGACAACATTGTATAACTGTATCATAATTTTACAACTATCATTTCCACTTCTATTAACAGGTTCTCTTTCAAGGCGTCCTAGAAAAAGAATAATAGAATGACCAACCCTTGGTATGATAAATAATGTTAAATTGATAGAAAATCCATTAGGGATGCTTCCAATGAGTCCTTAAAACTCTATAAGATCAATACGTACAAAGAATAAATTAAAAGGGAAAAAAGGTACTATATCAATAGAAGGAAAGAGAAACTTTCACAACTATGTAAGGTGGATCCAAAGAATTTTTGGAGCCATATTATAAAATGAAATACTAAAGAAAATAATAGGATTCCCTTAAGGGACTGGAATTCCTACCTTAAAAGTCTTTACGAGTTCCCTAATGCCATGGACACAATTCATATTGTCCCTACAAATGATTTTTTTCTTCTCTTTAGATGACATAGAGTTCGAGGTTAAGCATCCTGCAAATGGGAAAGCTAAGGACATTGAAGGCTACCAAGCTGAAATTTTAAAAATCCCAGGGTCAATCCTTATCCCTCACATACACAAGCTCTTCAATTTAGTAGTCAAGCATGGTTTCCCTAAAACCTAGATGGAAATCCTTATTGTTCCTATTTTTAAAAGCGGGGATAGAAACATTCCCTCTAATTATAGGACCATTGTGATTATCCCGATTTTAGCCAAGATTTATGGAATTATTTTGGAAAAGAAGATTAGCCTTTGGCTAGAAATTCATGGTAAAAGAGCTAAAGTCTAGGGTGGGTTTAGGAGATATCATTCAACTATGGACCATATTGTTACCTTTAGGATCATATCAGAGGAGTTTCGCAATACTAAAACCATTTTTTTTTGTTGTTTTGTTGACTTTAGAAAAGCTTTTGACATGGTTCCTAGGAAAAACCTTTGGAATAGGTTGGAAGAGATAAAAGTGTCTCTCGAGTTGAGGTTTTGTACAATAAGTTTATATGAGAAAATTATTGCTAAGCTTAAAAACATTGAGGGCTGGTCAAAAGAGATTAACTCGAATATCAGAGTCAAACAAGGTTGTCCCTTGTCCCCTACCCTTTTTGGCAGATACATTGAAAAGTTAGAAGATTTCCTGGAAAATCTGGGTTGTGTCGGCCCAACTCTAACTGGTATAGTCATCAATATTATTATTTATGCCAATGATATCATTCTTATGGCAAGGAGTCCCCATGATATTGAAAACCAACTAATAATCCTCAAGGATTTTTTCTCCAATATGGGTATGAATGTTAATACTGATAAGACTAAGGTCATGATTATTAAATCCAATAAGGTCCCTTATGATACCTTCATATATGAAAACAACAACTTGGATGAAGTGACTTCATACATATATTTTGGAATTGATATTAACCACAAGATCAATTGGAATTATAGCATTGAGAAAAGGATTATTGGGGGATGGAAAGCTTATTATGGGCTTGAAAACAATTGTAAATCAATTGATCTTTGGAGTTGGGATAAGAAGAAAATACTCTTTGAGACTCTTGTTACACATGGTATTCTTTATATATGTGAAGTATGGAGTTGTAGTATCTCTCGTGAATCCTGGAGAAAGATAAACAAAATACAAAAGAACTTTATAACCTATAATCTCAAAATTAAAGCAAATATGCCATATCCCATCCTCCTCTTAGAAACAAGCCTCTCCCCCATTGAGAGCATGGCTATGACTAGATACCTAATGTAAAAGAACAAGTTAAACAACATGGAAGAAAAGAGGCTTCCTAAAATTAGTTCAAAATTGATTCATAACCACCATCGACTAAAGCGAGGTTGGCATAAATGTGCCTGGTCTTGGCTAAACTATTAGGGAATCATGCAAGACATCATTTTGCAGAATAAAGATACTATTAAAAAAGAAACGTCAAATCAAAATTTAATAAAAAAATGTGGTGTGATAAAGAGTTAGAGGAAAAAATAAAATTAAGGTATTATAAGGATGTAATCAATCCTAATCTAGAAGATCAAAATTATCTATCTGTTTTTCCAAGTGTAAAGAAAAAAATAAGCATTGCTAAGATAAGAACAAATTCTCATGAGCTCCATGGTGAAACTGGGCATTGGTCAATTCCTAAAATGCCATGGGATTAAAGAGTGTGTTTCCTTTGTGACACTAAGAAGGTTGAATATGAAAAACACTTTCTCTTAGATTGTGCACCCTATGCCCATATTAGATCTCATTTTCAAAATATTTTTCACACTACCAACATTCCTAACCTCTTAACTCAACAAAAGTATGGTGACCTTGGAAAGCTTCTCTTAATGCTTTTCAAGCACAGAAAAAAAATTCTAAAGAATCGCAAGTAATCACTTACCCTCTTAAGATCCGATAGATCAATTCGGTATTAGTGGAAGTTAATCATCATCATCATCAATAAATACTTTAATTGATGATTTAAATGATTTGAAATTGTATAATTAATGATATTGATAAGGTTAATTTCATTATATTTTTTTTTTGTAAGTAATTATTCTATAAAATACCTTTCAGAATAAAAAAATTATAGCATCGAAATGTCTATCTAAGGACTGTAGTTACTGAATTTCCCTCTGGGGAAACAAATTCATCCAACCTCCCAGGTCCAAAACCATTGTTTCATAAAACTAGAGCGGAATCACCCTGTGGGGAAACCGATTCACCCAGGCTTCTAGAACCTCTAGGACTGACATAAAACAATCATAACATTTTTTAACTAAAAATACAAGTGGAAAAATATAAACAAAACAACCAACAGGCCATGCAGTATGACAACCTATGCAACTCATGTTGTGGGTGTGTAGTGTGGCGTCGTATCCAAGGTGGGTTCCTGGATCGTTGGAGTCAAGTCTAGTGTTTCTTTGTCCACTGGAGACCTATGCGGAGCTGGGGATAGTATAGTGTTTGAGTCCCATAGTGCATTTGGTGCCACTTCTAATGGATGGAATGAACCCTACAAAGAGGAGAGAATCTGCAAGATTTCTGTCCCCGTTTTGTCGAAGACTTCTAGTCGAAAGTGCAGGTCATCCACGTCTTTGCAAACCTAGAACACTAGGCCTTGTAGAATTGCAAGGTCGTCTTGTACTTTTTTGCAGGTAGCGCAGTCTGAGCAGGAGTGGGAATTATCCGGATGCTTCACATGGGAGCTGAAGAAACCTTCGCGTGGATATTGGATCGGTGGTGATTTCACTGGAGAAGGTGCAAGAGTAGAGTTCTCGAGTGAATTGAGAGGGAAAACCTAGGATAATTGCGAAGAGGAGGCCAATTCTAGTATAGGCCCTCAATTGAATCCCAGTGAGTTCCCCAAGAGGTCAAACCATTCCAATCTACACGCATAGGGAGAGGAGAGAGGTGAAAGACCAATGAGAATATGAACGGATTGCTCCAAAGAGGCTGGCGAGGAGGGTGAAGAGCTATGCGAGGTTATGGGGGTAAGTGAGGGTCGAATTTCTAGGCGCGATCGATTTTTTTGCCAATATGAACCACATTTGGACTTCCCACGTAGTCTCATCATGGATGGAGTAGAGAAAAGGTAAGCATGAACAAGGAAATAGTGAGGATGGCCGATGAGCACTAGAGGAGTGCACAAACCACATGATGTCTCTCGAAAACTAGTATAGATATGGAGAATAAGTAGGTGACCTTCATGGTATGAATATCACTGAGAGGGGAGGGCACACACACACAAAGGTGACCAGAGTAATGGTGGATCCAACAAACAGATGAGAAAGCAAAGAAAAGCACACTAGGATTAATGGTGCTCTAGTATCTCTGGAAAAATAGAATAGATATGGAGAAGACGTTGGTGAGGTTCATGGTCTGAATACAACTGAGAGGGGAGGAAACACACTCATAGAGGTGACCAGAGTAATGATGGATCAAACGAATGGACGAGAGGCCATAGAAAAGAAAACTATGATTAATGGCGCTTTGGTAGCAATGAATTAGCTGTAAGTTCATGGTGTGGGAGGTGGGGAGGGGCATGTGCCAGTCACATGGTTGTCACTGTGTTGGAAGTCACCATTCCTATCCTCGTGGCATGTGTCCTGCACTAACACCCCATCTGAAGAATTCTCATTAAAATTAAATTGATTAAATTTGATCTATTAAAATTTTAAACAATAAAAAAATATTTTATTTATTTTCAATTTTGTTTTAAATTTTTTTTTTAAATCATTTTAATTTTGATAATTTAATAAGTTATAAAAAATATTTTAATATTAATATCTTAATTATATAGATATACAAAATATAAATATAACTAAAATTTTAGATAATGCTTATGAATATCACTCTAATTCCTATTTTGAAACTAATTATTAACTACAAATATCCTTGTAAGTACATTTTTCTATGTAAATATTTTCAATAATAAAAATTTGGAGGTTTAACCCATAGAATATTGACAATCTATATTAAATTATTCTGCAAAAAATTAAGATGTGATAATAATAGTTTATGATTTAGAAAAAATTGAAGAAAAAATATTTAAAACATCATTTTTATTTTTTGATTGGTCATTCTATATTATATTTTATAGTTATTTTAATTTGGTAATATTTTATGATTTAATAAAAATTAAAAAAATTAGATTTAAAATATCATTTTTATTATTTGATTCTTTATTTTGTAATATATTTTATAAATCGTTTATAGGGAGAGAAATATTTTTTATTATTTGAGGATCATCACAATCCTTAATTTCCAGTTTGATCTTTTTATGGACAGTTTTATGTTATGGTGGTGGTTCTTTCTATAGTCATGTTTTGGAACATATGGGTGAGGAATTTTTTATGTTCTTTCTTCATGCAAGAGCATCACTTCACCTTAGTGTGCGCCAACTGTCTAGCACGTTGGTGCACATTCAAGGAAGGGGAGAGGTGCCAACCTTCTCATTTTGCCTCGAAATTTAAAAGTAATTAAGGCAATTCAATGTTGTTAGGCTGGAAGAGCCAAGTCGTGCTTTTGCACAGGGTGTAGATGAGGTCACCTTAAGTGGCTGATGATAGGAAGGATCTAGATCTGATTCGGGCTAGAATTCTACTCATTGTAATCTTCCTCATTAGATAGGCATGTTGAATGGTGATTATAAACCAGTAGCGTAGTTTGGAGGAAAAGATCGTCAAGCCCCTCTTTTATAAATGTTTGTATCATATGCCTAGAAGAGGCTGTTGAGGTTTGAAAAAAAAATCATTGTAAGCCAAGGAGAGAAGAGGAGTTTCTCTGTTGTAGTCTGAGCCTGCACATATTTTAAACAAACATTCATATTAATACATAGAGAGTAGTTTTTAGTGCATATGATTTTGTGTATGTTTCCTTGTATTTAATGAATGTTATTCGCATGTTTATGAATGTATGTTGTATATGTATGAGTTAGATTTCATCTACGGGGATAGAGATAGAATCCTCTATCAATGATTTTGGTGGATTATCTTTGGTTTCTTTAGGCTAAGCACAAGGAGTGCGCAATAGAGTGTTGGAATTTTGTGAGCCAAAGCGAGGAGAATGTGTCTGAACTCTTTCGAGTCAGAAAAGAATGTGTTAGGAGGGAACACCAGGATAATTCACATACTCAGAGGGGAGCCTCAAGGTCATTGAATACCTTGGAGGAAAGTTTGTGCATGAGTAATGCAAAACAGAATTGTTGAAGGTTCTATCGATCTCTGCCAGAAGGGCATTGAGCACGTGTAAGGTGTGCACAGAACCAACATGTTATGAAGCGTTGGGGACAGTGACGAAAACACCCTAGTTACTCAACACTCTCAGGGGAGGAAGCTCTACAGGTGTGCATCGAGCGAATGTACGAGTTACCTTGGTAAACCTGAAGGATTCAGGAATTCATAAGTAAGACCTGTGCAAGGAGTGCACTATACCAACACTTAGATAAGTGTTACGAGAAGTCATTTGAAGGCTCAGCCAAGCACCAGGAGTGCACCAGAGGTAAATCAATTTTTCCTTACAAGTTCAGGAGGGAAATCACTACGGAGACCCATTAGTGAGGTTCGTAGGAAGAATATCGAAGGCCACAACCTTTGATACTTAGGCGAATTTATCAATATTAGGAGAAAGCCATAGCTTAAGTGGAGGAACCACAACTGTTGAAAGATCCGATGTAGGAGTAGAAGCTTGGACTGCTAGATCAGAGTCCATACATTTACGAGAGAACAAGGCATCAAAGTGTCGAAGTTATGAATCCAAGTAGAGTCATTCATCGTCAAAAGAGGACAGGTGGAGAAAGATCAGAACATATGAGAGATAGAGTTCTAGAATATTTCCATAGAAACAATGGAAATGTTCATGAAGTCACGAACAACAGAGTGAATCTGGGCCATCATATCCAGAAGGACACATGGAGGAGACCCATGTATTTTGGATATGTGGTGCTCCAGAAGAAAAAAGGAGAGAAGAGAGGAAAGACTCCTGAAGGACATAGTCTGAAATAGATCACAACCATTAATCTAAGGAAGTGACAGGGAGCATTGATCCTCACACCAGTTGTGTTCATCGATTCATAGTTTAGGGAAACACGAGTTGGTTGTTGTGAAAAGGTTGAAAGCCGAAGTCCGAAGTGCCTTTCAGGGTTTAGCCCTGGAAGAAAACCAAAGGTCACATGGGAGAGGGGGCCTAACAAAAAGAGCTAGCAATGTTGTTTAATTTGTTCAAAGGGTCCAAGAAATATCTGCGAGTCTGATGAGGGAAAGAGAACTGACAGAGGTCTAATAGGTTTAAAAGGTGGTTGAGGCATGTTGAGAACCTTAGTTATGAGGGAAAGAGATATGACAAAGGTCTCATAGGTTTCCTGGTGGGAAATGAGAAGGGGTTAGTTGATCTCATAAACTTCCAGGAGGGAAGATGAGACATCCCAAATTTCGAAGTGGGAAAGGGAGAAGAGATGAGCTTAGCAGAGAGTTCATGTCAGTAAGGGATGTTGAAAGATGGAAAGGAGGTGGAATAAAGGCCTCATCCATATGAATATTCATGTGGAGTTGCAATCCATATGAATGAAGATGATGAAAAGTTAGATACTTTCATCACAGAGGAGGAGGATCAGAGGAGTGTTCTATTCATTTGAGGAATCAAAATATCCCTGCTGAATAGTCAAGGATAGGCTATCATATGTGTTGTAGATGAAACCGTAGGACAACACGTTTATACTGTAATGGAGGAGAAGGAGTAGATGTTGAGGTTTGCCCGAGCATGAGAAAATGAGGATCACATAGTTGAATTTCTCACTCAGTGGGAGACAGAGCTAAAGATGATGGAGGATTGGTTAGACAATCTAGAACTATAAGATAGCAGCCAGGAAATAGCCAAGCCAGAGGAAACAAGCCAAGCATGAGGATAATCTGGAGGAAGATGGAATGGAACCAGTATAAGTGGAGTTTCCAGAAGATAATCTGTCAAAGCAGATAGCTAGAAAACATCTTAGTAAGGAGTCTGTAGAGTTGGATTCTACAACAGAGTGGACAGTCAACATCACAGGATATGAAGGTAGCATGGGTGACCAAGTTGGTCTGCTCATTGATTGACATGAGGAGTTGCAGTTGAGAAGACTTCATAAGGGAATCCAAGCAACATAATAGTTGTAATAAGTCATAGAGGAAATAAGGGACTTGATGATGAAGTCAGTGAAAGAAGTTTTCAATAGAGAGAAGATCAATAGAGGATGACCTACATGAGTATTAGGGAAGCAACAAAAACAACAACGAAAAAGCAGAGGATCGGGAGGATAGCTCCAAGAGAAATTTTTGGATCTAGGAGGATTTCAAAAGAGACGGAAAGCTCATGAGCAGGAGGTCATGAATTTTTTGTAGCAGTGGAGTATGATGCACGTGCATCGCTCCACCTCAGCATGCACCAGATGTCTAGCATGTTGGTGCACATTCAAGGAAGGAGAGAGGCACCGACCCTCTCATTTTACCTCGAAATTTAAAAGTAATTAAGGCAAGTGAATGCTATCAAGATGGAAGAGCCAATTCATGCCTTCGCATAGGATATAGATGAGGTCACCTTATGTGGCTGACAGTAGGAAGGATCTAGATCTGATTCAGGATAGATTTCCACTTATTGTAATCTACCTCATCAGATAGGAATTTTGAATGGTGATTAGACACCACTAGCGTAGCTTGGAGGGAAAGATCATCGAGCCCCTCTTTTATAAATGTTTGCATCATATGTCCAGAAGAGGTTGTTGAGGTTTAAAAAAAAAATCATTGTAAGCTAAGGAGAGAAGACTCAAGACTCTATTGTAGTCTGAGCTTGCACATATTGTAAACAAACATTCATATTAATACAAAGAGAGCATTTTTTCTTGCATATGATTCTGTGTGTGTTTCCCTGTATTTATTGAATGTTATCCACATGTTTATGAATGTATGTTGTAGATGTATGAGTTAGATTTCCTTTGCAGGGATAGAGATAGAATCCTCTATTTTTGAGTTTGTTGGATTATTTCAAGTTTCTTTAGGCTAAGCACAAGGAGTCTGCGACAGAGTGTTCAAATTATATGAGACAACACAAGAAGCGCATGTCTGAACACTTCTGAGTTAGAGAAGAATGTGCCAGGAAGGTACACTCGGATAATTCACTTACTTAGAGGGGAGCCTCAAGGCTATTGAATACCTTGCAGGAAATTCTTTGCAGGAGTAACTCAACACATAATTGTTGAAGGTTCTGTCGAGCTATGCCAGGAGGGAATTGAGTAGGTGCAAGGTGTGCACAGAACCAACACATTTTGGAGTGTTATGGACAGTGAGGATAACCCTAGAGTTACTAAACACTCTAAGGGGAGGAAGCTCTACAAGTGTGCATCAAGTGAATGTAGGATTTACCTTGGTAAAACTAAAGAATTGACGAATTTTGAAGTAATACTTGTGTAAAGAGTGCACTAAGAAAACACTTAGATACATGTTGCAAGAAGTCATCTAAAGTCTCAGCCAAGCGCCAGCAATGTGCTGGAGATAAATCAATTTCACCTTACAAGATCAGGAGGGAAAGAACTATCGAGACCCAATAGTAAGGTTTGTAGGAATAATATCGAAGGTCAAAACCTTTGATACTTAGGTGACTTTATCAATATCGAGAGAAATCCAGAGCTTAAGTGGAGGATCCACAGGAGCCAACATATCAATTGCAGGAGGAGAAACCTGGGTCATCAAATCAGAGTCTAGACGTTAACGGGAGAATGGGGCATCGAAGTGTTGAAGTTTTGAATCCAAATAGAGTCCTTCACCGTCAGGAGAATATAGGTGGTGAAATATTAGAGGATCTGAGAGATAGAGTTCTGGAAGATTTTCTTAGAGAAAAGGGAAATCTTCGTGAAGTCAAGAAGAGCAGAGTGAATCTGTATCATCTGATCTAGAAGAAAAATTAAAGGATATCCATGTATTTCGGAGAAGGAGCAGCGCTCTATTACAATAATCTCCAAGCTAGGGTTCTCATACCCTCGACTCCTATTTATACTAAAAAGAAGCATCTAGAGGAAGATCCTTCTAGAAGTGGAAGCTTCTATTAGGTCTTCTTACATCTGCCTTATTCTATT
>ML808677.1:122999-135718 GCA_009831015.1 Picea engelmannii | reverse complement strand
CTTATTCTATTTTATTGAAAGGTCTTATTAATATTGACCTTTATTACATCCGAATACATTGATCTACCTATGTGCGGGTTAGGACCTTAACATGGTGCTCCAGAAGAAAAAAGGAGAGCAGAGAAGAAAGACTCCCAAAGGCTGGAGTCCAAAATAGATCACAATCGTTAATCTAAGGAAGTGACGAGGATCATTGATCGTCACACCAGTTGTGTTTGTTGATTGGGATTTTGGGGAAACATGAGTTGGTTTTTGTGAAAAGGCCGAAACCCAAAGTCTGAAGCACCTTTTAAGTTTAGCCCTAGGATAGAGCCCGAGGTTGCATGGGAGAAGGGGCGTAGCACAGAGAGAAAGAGTCATTGTTAAGTTTCTTCAAAGGGGCCAATAAAGAGTCGCGGTTCTAATAGAAACTGCACTTTGGAGAAAGAGGAACCTATGAAAATTGAAGTGGGTTCCAGCAGGGAGCCACAGAGTCAATCCAACTCAAGCGATTGAATGATCCTAGACCGAGAGATCGAACAGCCCCGAGGGGAGAAGGGGGGGTCTGCATCATTTCTCTCTTCTATGTTAAGAGAAACTTTAGTATTCTTAGAAGTCCTCTTTTTGCGATTCCTTTTATTCATATCATGTAGTCTAATTGTAAGTACATCAGAATGAATTCTATCATGTATCTTGAGAATGTATTTTTCTTTCTTTTATGAAATACAATTACACTTTTTTCAGAGGTAAAAAAAATTATATTTTATAATTATTTTAATTTTTTCCTCAAATTAAGTTCAGAATTGATTGATGTATGGAAAAACTTTTGATTATCCATATAAATATTAATTTAAATAAATATCTTAACTTTGGCTAAAATTGAAAGATGAGACTTGCCTATTAGTAAATTAAATGGTAATAGCGACATAAAGAAGAATTTAAAATAAGAGTGGTAGGTGTGGATTATTTATAATTTTAAAGGAATTTTAGAATTACACTATGGGTAGAGATTCAGATGGTGAAAAATTACCAAGTAAAGGTTTTAACTCTATATCAAGGATTGATCATGCTCCGTGCTTTAAAAATTAAGAATATTTTGATTTATAGTGATTTTTTACATATCATTAAAAAGGTTATAAAGATAAGTTATGAATATTAGTCTTCTATTTTTAAAATTATTGCAATAAAAAAGATAAAATACTAACAATATTTTTCTCTTTTCGAAATTATTGCAGGAATTAAACGACTTATTCCACACTTTGAATAATACATCGCAGAAATCAAGTATGTTTTGGGGCACTACCCCTCGTCAATGCCCTAACAATGTTCTACGCTCCGTGTGTCACTACATAGGGCCTAAGAAAAACATCTTAAGTTACGACTATTATAGTCACCTAGTGCAGGTACCTTTTCGAGTCCCCTTTTGAATAATACATTGCAAAACTCATGCATGTGTCGAGGCACTACCTCTTATTTGTGCCAGAAAATTTTGTAAATTTGGTGTATCACTGCAAAGGGATTAAGAAAAAAATATTAATTTATCACTGTTGTAGCCACCCAGTGCAGGAACCCTTTGGGGTCCTCTTTTGATTAATACATTGCAAAGATAATGCCTATTTTGGGGTGCTACATCTCATCAATGGTCAGACAATGCTATACATTTTGTGTGTCACTCCAAAGGAAAACATGTTAAGTTGTCGTTGTTCTAGCCACCTAGTGAAGGTACCCTTTCAGGTCCCTTTTTGAATAATACATTGCAGAACTCACATCTGTTCCAACATGCTACTCCTCATTAGTGGCCAGATAGTGTTGTGTGTTATGTGTGTCACTATAAAGGGCCTAAGAAAAACATCTTAATTTACGCTTGATGTAGTCACCCATTGTAGGTACCCTTTTGGGTACCCTTTTGAATAATACATCGCGAAAATCATGCCTGTTTTGGGGTGCTACCCCTGATCAGTGGCCAAATAGTGTTCTATGTTTTGAATGTCATTGCAAAGGGCCTAAGAAAAACATATTAAGTTATAGTTGTTATAGCCACCCAATGCAGGTACCCTTTCAGGTCCCCTTTTGAATAATACATCGCAAAAATCATGCATGTTTGAAAAGGATACCCCTCATCAATGGCCAGACAATGTTCTACATTTTACGTGTCACTGTAAAGGGTTGAAAACAAACATCTTAATTTACATTTGTTGTATCCACCCAGTGTAGGTACCATTTCGGGTCCCCTTTTGAATAATACATAGTAGAAATCACGCCTGTTTCGGGGCGCTACTCCTCATCAGTGGCCTGATAGTGTTGTATTTTTTGTGTCTCACTGCAAAGGGCCTAAGAAAAACATCTTAAGTTACGGTTATTTCACCCATCCAGTGAAGGTACCCTTTCGGGTCGCCTTTTAAATAATACGTCGCAGAAATCATGCCTGTTATGGGGCGCTACCCCTCATTAGTTGTTAGACAGTGTTGTACGTTCTTTTTGTCACTACAAAAGGACTAAGAAAAACATGTTAAGATACAATTGTTGTAGACACCTAATGTGGATACCATTTCGGGTCCCATTTTGAATAATACATCATAGAAATCATGCATGTTTCGGGGTGCTACCCCTCATCGATGTCCAAACAATGTCGTACATTATCTGTGTCACTGCAAAGGGCCTAAGAAAAACATCTTAAGTTACGACTTCTTTAGCCACCCAATGCACGTACCCTTTCACGTCTCCTTTTGAATAATAAATCACAAAACTCACACGTGTTTCAGGGTGCTACCCCTCATTAGTGGCCAAACGATGTTGTATGTTCTATGTGTTACTGTACGCTCAGGCTGGTGTGATCATGGTTGCGAACATTTGTCTTCGAAAGTGCATGTATTGGGGTTTTATGAACTTGGTAAAGATATTAAGGTCTCTTTCCACTGAGATGACTTCCCTCCAACATGAAATTTATCACTTAGAGAAAATCATTGGTAGTCAACTATAAGTATAATTGATCAAGAATCGACCAAAAATTTAACACTAGAAATGAGAATTGAATCCATGACTCAAAGATTAGAGAAATTAGTCGAAGATTTGGACATGCATTACAACATAATTATGTGTTTCGCTCATAGTAGTCAATCTCTTCTAGATTGACCCCATAACCCTATTGGTTTAATGAAAGAAAATTATATAGAAAATATCATTACTCAACAAGTTGACGAAGTACATGAAGAAAATCTCCAATTCAACCTACACCTGGATCTCAACAAAATGAAAAAGCGTTGAACCATGATTTGACATAACTAGCTTACATTTTATGTATTGTGCAGAGTCATATTTTTGTGGGACCATTTGTAAACTTTACAATTACAAATAAGATAGAAAATAAATAGACAATACATATAACATATATTTTTTAATTTCTTTTTTAATAAAACTCAAAATTTTAGTTAATTTTTAAAAAAATTATAAAATTTTACCAGTCAAATCAATCGTAATCTTTATACCTAAAATACAGCATGAGTGGGCCTAATGGTTAAGAACATGTGTTTCCTTCTAAGAGGTCACATGTTCAAATCCAAAGGAGGTAGGGTATATATACCTCTGTAAAATTTACCAATAAAATCGCATTTGATGTTTGGCTTAACCTTAACCTTAAAAATAAATTATTATTATTATTATATCATTACAATATTACTTAGTTCTTTAAAAATATCAATAATTTTAATGAATATTTTAAAAAAATTTATTAACTAATTTTATAATTAAAATTTCCATCCAAATTAATTCTACTTCTACTCATCATAAGAATATATCTACTTAGTTGAATTCTCATCTCCACTACTCTAGCCTTTTCTTCTTAGATGGTAAGACACGAATTCTAGTTGTAAGACAATCACTTGGCAACTTCCAATGACAAATTTTCGTGCGTCGTCAAAAGATAGAATGGTTACAATAATCATGTAAAATCCCTGGACTTCTTTGTCATCAAAAGAACATTATACTTTAAAGAATTTTTTTTTTTATAAAACATTAGAAATATTTTTATAATATTATAATTTAATAACATCTTCTTTACTTTTATTATCCTTTTATTTAATTTAAAAATAAAAATTATATGAATACAATCTTTTACCATAGTAAGTCAAGTGCAATACATACACTAAATATACTAAAGTCATTGTTGAGCTCTTGATTCTAACAACTCCACACCATACTTGAGATGGAATAAGTCATGTGAATTATTCTATTTAATTTTAAATGGAACATATGTAAAATTGTCTTCAGAAGAATTAAGGGTTGGTTCTTGCATTTTAAAATTTGAATTAGGTTTGTAGTAAATGAATGCAAATTTGGATTTGAAATTCATGTAATTTGGAAAAATCAAGCATAGTTTATTGTGTGTTTAATTTCATATAATTATGA
Organism: Picea engelmannii; assembly: GCA_009831015.1. Lineage (NCBI taxonomy): Eukaryota > Viridiplantae > Streptophyta > Pinopsida > Pinales > Pinaceae > Picea > Picea engelmannii. The sequence continues at coordinate 131,335 of ML808677.1, read as the reverse complement.
ATTAGTACATTTAAATATGAAAATTAAAAGAGAATTAAGAATTATGGATCAAGTAAAATAAAGGAGCAGATAAAATAAATAAAGGAGGAGATAAAATTATTAAATAGTGATATTTTTACCTTGTTCATTCAGTAATGTAGCATTGTTGCTACACCAATTAACCAATATTCACAACCAAACCCCTCACCATAATGATGAAAAAATTATTAGTATATACTTTTGATGAGAAATACTTTTAGAACTGAAAACTGGCTAGAAGAGGGAAGAACACTACCTAAAGTAGTCTAAAATCCAAAAACAAGAAAGAACAATAGAATTAAAGAAACCTTCTCAATCGAATAACTTCATATTATTAAATTTGGAAAGGGGACTTTACAGGAAAACATAGGGTCCAACATGTAATGCACACATCTCAAGGATCAAGAGAAATACTAAATAACACCCAATGTAGGCAACACGAAGGTTATAATGGAGAAACTAACTACCTAACTACTAACAAACAATGTTGGAAATATAAGGGGGTGTTCCTTCATGATGTCATGGTTGCTTTCGATGCATCCTCCTCAAGGGGTACAACTTCCTTGGAATTTGTTTCAAATGAAATTTTAGGGAATCGTTTGGCTCAAGTTCAAAGTTGTCGATCTCATCTTACTAAATAAAAAATATGATGTCACCTTTGGGTGGAATGAGTGTGAATTTATAATAGTATGTCTTCCATAAGAGGAAGCTAGGAGTTTACAAAATTTTCTACTATATGAGATATTTGGACCTCTTCTTTGAGAAGGGATGGTTCATATAAATTTAGGTGATTAATATTAATCACACCATTAATTCCCAATTGGGAAGCTAAATCCAACAAGTAAGCATTGTCATTGATTTTTTGTAGGATGGTATATGGACCATAACGAATTGGCTTGAGCTTATGATGTTGTTGGCCTTTGAAGTGTTACTCAACGTGTGTCCAAGTATAACCAAACTTTATCTTTGACCTAGAACTATGTTTGGATTCAATTGTAGTTCTAAAGGGATTTATAACTTGCTTGATATGTCTCTAGATTTGTTGTGACCTGTGAATAGATATGAGCCATTTTCTACAGAAAGAATGAAGTGGTATGTTGTTCACATTTTTGATGTGGAAAATAAAGAGGAGGAAGTGTTACTAGAAAATCGTAGGGAGCTAAAGGATGATACCTGAAGTATGCTTCAGATGGAGAATAACCAATGGAGACATTAAAAACCATGTTATGGATGTGATAAAGTATATGTATATATGCATCCCATTATTTATGTTGGTTATATTTAATATAGAGTGTAGGTAAAAATATATGATTCACTAACTCGATCTAATAATGTGTATGAGGATGTAATGCCATAGAAAAAAAAATGGATAACCCAATAATTTCCAAAGAATTTCCCCAAAGGTGATGAGAAAGAACAAGTCACATTCCAAAAAAATGTTAAGAGGAAGGCCAAAATGAAACCAAACATGTGTGAAAATTAAATTTGTTTCCTATTATGTGGTGATGTTTTAGTGTAATGGATGAAGATTTCCATTTTTGATAACCGATAGAAAATTACAAAAATAAATCACGGTTTTATTGTGTCACAAGTGGCCCACTAAGAAAATTTATAGATAATGACTCCCAAGGTTTGGAAGGGACTAACAATGGTTGGTATATACATTGCTCTTAGTTAGTAGGATTTCACTTGTTGCAAAGAGGGAATTAACAAGTGAATGATTTAACTTGATTTTCCATAGTTGGCCAAAGAAAGTGGTGCTAGAGATGTTGGAGGGTCTTCATATGCCCCAAATGTCTACCATAGGTAGAGACATCATCTTCTCTAATGAGTTTTAGACAATCTAGAATGTTTGAGACACATAATGTATTAAGTATATAGAATTGGTTGTCTCTAATGAAGTAGTTTGAAAATGAGGTGAGGTTTATTTTAGTGGGATGATGCATGAGAAATTATGTCTCTCATTTTTGAATTGTACTTCCTAAAGTGATCTAAAACCTAGAAATAAGAGAAAGAACCATAGAAATGAAATAACTCAAAGAAAATGGCTTTGTCTTATTAATTTGGATAACATAACTTTATAGGAAAACAAGGGGTCTACAAGACAATACACTTAGCTCTAGGGTTGAGATAAATACTAAATAATGCCAATGCATGCAAATTGAAGGTTGAAAAAGTGCAACTAACTACATGAATACTAACAAATAATGTTATAAATCTGAAAGAGCGCTCCTTCATGAATTGGGAAGTATTGTGGATGTATTGTGGATGTGTCCTCCTTTGAAGGTGTGGCCACTTTCATTATATTAATATTCAATAAACCTTAACCATTTGATTAATATAAATTTTTAAATTAATTATTTTTGAACCACCAATAACATATTCCAAACAAATTTATATTTGTAAGTGTTGAAGGAATTGAGAATGTAACCTAAAATTTAAATACAATCAAAGGAAAAATGATGAGTTTATGAAAGACTTTAAAGGAGACTCAATTTTACTGCCATCAACTTTAAATGAATATTATCAAATTATGTAAGTTGTGACAAAAACTAAATCCAAGCTCAAGGCTCATCATTCAATAATGACATACGTTGAAATGTTAGTTCTAAAATTATGTAAGGTGTGAAAAAAAATAAATCAAGGTTCGAGGCTCATCATTCAATAATGACACAGTTCCAAGTGTTAGTTCCAAATGTGTTGATGACTAGAATTCACATCCAAGACTTTGAGTAAAGGGATATATAATTTACATAGTGCCATAATGCTCGTTCCCAAGATAACGTGTTCAAACATATTCTTCATAAGAAAAATGAAAATTTTCTTTGAAACCGAATTAAATATTACTATTTCTTTTGAGTTTTGGCCCATAACCAAGATAATATATGCTCAATTAAGTTTAGCATTTAAAATGAGTAGAGAAATATTTTTGTGTCATAATAAATACTTAGGGAAATTATCCATATTTTGTGAAATTATATTGTGAATGTAATTTTATTTAATAATAATAGTAGAGTTGATTGTGTTTGATGAGCTTATACCTACTTGTGGAATCTAAGTAAAGTGTTCACCATATGCGCACAAGACTCATGAAGTAAGAATAGGGTTACATTGTTTTCATTCTCACAAGATTTTTAAAGGCCCATTCTTTGTTATCGAATGCTACTTTAGAATTGTCCTAGGATCATAGTTTGGGTGGTTGGGTAGCATGTTTGTTATTCTCTCGACCAAGGTTCAATTTCCTCAAAGTGGTCATGTTGGCCCGTTGTGATAAGGCTAGAAGACTAGATGACCCTTGGGATAGGCATCCACTCCGATGGGCTTCGATATGTCTTGACTCTTTCTAAGTCAGAAGTGATTGGTATATCTAACGTGCAAGCTATTGGATATAATCTTGGCTTATATTGGAAGCTACTAGGCTTGATATTGGGTCTAGCCCAAATCAAACCTACCAACTACGAATTCCCATAGTTAAAAAAAATGATGTTTTAAAACAAAACAAAACAAAAAACACAATTTTTATTGTTGAATGACATTTAATTCAATAATACCATAATTATTTTTAAGGCTCAAATATATTATCAATATTAAAAAAATGATTCAATATTATTAACAAATAACTAATAACTTCACATACTATCATTTCAAAAAAAATGCCCTCCTCCAAAATTTTTATTTTAATACATACATAAATTTTATTTAAATACATAGATAGAATTTGAGAGAACAATTTATTTAATTTATTTAAATACGTAGATAGATTTTATGAGAACAATAGAATGTTCAATTATAGAGTGTTAAGAGATTTTATGAAAACCCTTGCATGCAAGTTATGACTCGTATAGAAAGGTTAAGCACTACTACTAATATATAATGGAAGTATGGAGCTATTGTAACGAACCTCTCGTTCGTCACGACTACAAACCTCATATAACAAGTGGAACTTTTTTTTTTGTGTTTTTAACAAGTGTGTGCCTGTGTACAAGGGAAACAAACATATTCGTCTCTACTTTGCCACCCGACGATTAACAAGATGCAACCATGATGATCACAACAAGAAGACATAAGGCGCACAACAAGTGACTGCAAGCATTAAATGACCATAGACATAAGGCGAACAACAAGTAACTGCAAGCATTAAATGACATATTGTGTTATGTACAGTACGAACACAGATGGAAGAATCCATAGTAGTAGATTTTACTATTTCTGCACAGGAAAGAAGGGCGTTTAATCTTAGTTTTCTGCTCCGGAGAGAGAGAATGTCAGATAGGCTCCTGGCCGACTGCTCAGGTAGAAACTAGTAATCTCTGTCAGGAGGTCGCAGTGGTGGGAACTCTGCCTTTAAAGAGCCCGAGATTCTTGATACGGCACTGGATTCTTTACACAAAAAATAAACACACACACAGACTTATATACAGAGTGACTAGTTTTATCAGATCAAAGAGTCTGATATCATACAACTGTGGGTTTGGACAATTCCAATTATAGTACTAACCCTGAAATTAACCCGAACCTAAACGTCAGCATAGAAATAAACAACAACTTTAATAACCCTAAATTTAACAGCCCAACCCCAAGCCAATCATATAAAAGCACCCTGCAAAAGGAACCCAACGGAGAACATGGAGGTGTCTAAGTCTCGCCCGACACAAGCAGACCAAGCAATGAAAGAATACAACCAAGTACAACAAAAATCAAAGGACAACCACGACCTCTATGGAAGGTGCAAATTTTAAATTATAAACATCCTTAGAACACTATCTGAAACAATTTGCCCTAAATTATTATTAGTGTTATAGGTGTTTTGTTTTATGCCTGCCATCTGATAGTTAGGTAGTTATGTATATCACAATACAACACAAATTAGATCATTCACCTCTTCACGACCTTACACTAGAATCCTCATCCCACCAGTATATTTAAGAATACTTTGAAAATTATAATCCTAGTGTTCATTCGAAGAAAATCAGGATGATAGCATAGGGGATAATGAGCGGTCAAGGAATAAAATCTTGGCACCAGTTAAAAACATTAAGGTAAATATACTATTTTAAATCCATGGAGCTATCACATTAGTTAAATTCGTTAAAGTAATTAAACTAATTTGTATCGAGATGATGCTATTGACTCAGCAATAAAATCCTATAGGAAATACATCAGTCTAATATTAAAAGAATTAATTAAGTAGATGCATACATGATTACATTACCAAGATCCCAATATTAAGAAGTTCTAATCATTCATCAACTTTAAACAAAAGTACTATGACTATTCCTCAGAAAAGTAAAATATAAAGCCAAACAAACTCCAGAAGGTAATGCTTCTCATTTATAGCTAAAAGACCTCAATCGGATCCATCTATTTCAAGGAACTTACTATATAGTAAATAGTTAATGTCATCTCAAATTTAATAACTAGAATCATTTATTTTTATCTCTAAGTAATGACAGTAAGTAAAAACGATCTGCTCAACAACTAATCTTCTATATTTAGTGATAAAGATAGTGTTGGCTTAAAGGTCCCGTAAATTTTGATGGCAGCAGAGAAGTCTGTGAAAAGTAAAGGCGGGTAATTAGTAAATGGGAATACAGGCGACAACGGGGATTTCGCTGGGAGTCTTCCATTACCAGCGCAAAGAAGGCTCACCTAAACCAACAGTGATTTCTAACCACTAAACAGAAATGGACTCAAACTCTCAACAACAATTAAATCGCGATAGCCAGAAGGGTAATTAAATCACATAGAGCGAACTCCCGACGGTTGGGTCAAATTTACACTTTTAAAATGAATTGGATGCTGGTTTTCGTTTTCCCAGGGATATGTGAGTACACGGGAAGGAGAGATAGTGACGACAGCTACAGATTTTCCAAACTAGCAAAGTGCACAGGTGGGACCGATGGTCTGAAGATTGAAGGCTCAAAATTTAAAAAAATTGTGCAGAGCAACATGGCCGCTAAAGAAAACGGAGGGATCGTTGGGCATGCACCAAACGGAGACTAAATTTCCCAACAAGGAAAGAGACTCGTTGTAGCTTCCATTTGATCGTAGGCTATTCAAATGGTTCTATTTTAAGGAGTCGGTGTTGGTCTGGTTGGAATCCGAGGTGAAATTGCCAACTGCACAGTGTTACCCCAAATCGAACAGGGTCGAGGCTCAGTGTTAAGACTACAGTTTAAAAAGGTCGTTGCTGAGTGCCAGAATGAGCATAAACGTCGACATATCAGAGGAGTAATCACCAATTGCAATAAGAAGGGTGGATTCGCCATTTGAATTATAATGTAAACAAATTTGCCAGTTAAAATAAAACATACTATGGTCATTAAAGCATAAAAATGCATGACGGACTCCAACTAGAAAATGGCCGTGAAAATAAAGGATCACTGTTGTTACATGTTATCACCTTCCACCTGGTATCTACGTATCAACACCAGATAAGAATCGAATTCTGATAACTCCGCCTCCATGCATATACAACACAAAATTTTAACTATAACAGCTATGTCAATGGAGTGTAGAGCCACACATCTATAATTTAAGTGTGAATTGACCATAACAGGAATATACAACATCGATGAGTAATGCATAAACATAAGATTTCAGCCAATGATCAGTAAAATCCTATCCTGAACGCTGACCATGAAATTTAGGTAATCACAAAGGGGGCAAGGGAATAAGACATAATTCATCCATTAATACTGTGCAGGGACAATTTGCAGAGAAAGACTTATCCGGCGATCGAAATTCACAACAAGGAACCTCGCCATCACTCGAGATCAAGATTATAAACACACCAAGGAGCAAGACAATCCAACCATAAATAAATGTAACATCCCACTCTGGTGCACTGAGAAAATTTATTCTTTGAGGACCCTTTCTCGCAAGTGATCTGGACTTTTTGATGTTAAAACACTTATCCTTGATTATGATGCATTATGATAGATGACATGATGTTTTACTACTTGAACATTGACAGGTGCTATTGACTCAGTTTTACTGAGTGTGCAGGTTTTTTGACCTTGAGGATGCAGAGGCATCTACGAAACCCCTTAGACTCCGGATAGAGTCTGGGAGTGTGCTATTTGGGTTGATTTATTTACTGTGATATTTCATTGATTGATGATATGATGTGGACATGTTCTGACACGTTTGTTGATGATGCAGGCTGACGATAGATTGTCGACCAGAATCACATATGGAGTAAAGGGGCCACACACAATTTCCAGAGAGGTTAAGGGAGAGGTGTGGACAACAGCCCTATCACAGCCTACTAGCACTCTCGTCGTGGCTCGAACTGTAGGTTAACGATTACCTAGTTCGAGAGGATCCACGATGCCATGAGGGCAGACTGTGACAGTCGCTCATGATGATTCTAAGGGGCGTGAAATAAGGCAGGGGGCTTATGCCTTAGATCCCTTAGTCTCCCACAAGTTCACCTGGAAAAGTGTTGACTCCAGGGGTTATAGATGTCTACCAATCAGTCAAGTTGGTGAGTGGCACACTTGGAGCACGTGGTGCATCCTGAAGGGCACGTTGTGCGAAAGAAACACAAGTTGGCGAGTGGCACCCTTGGAGCACGTGATGCATCCTGAAGGCACATCACGCAAAAGAAACATAAGTTGGCAAGTGACACCCTTGGAGCACGTGGTGCGTCCTAAAGGGCACGTCGCGTTCATGTTGATGAAGGAACAAACCTAGATGGCCCTAATACTTTTAACACATTAAGAAATTCTTAAAACGACTTCCCTAAATAATTGTTGCCCAGTTCAAAATCTATATCTAAGTCTAAAACTTCCCTAGGGTAAAATTTTGTTTAACCTTAAGAAAAGACCCTATAAAAATAAAAATAAAAATCTAATATAAAAACCACTTAAGTCATAGTTTTAGCCTTCATAATTTTTGGGGTAAAAATAAAGAGAATAAGAAATTAATTCAAATTAGTGGTTTTAAATTTGTAAAGAAGGATTTAATTGTTTAACTTGTAAAAGTGTAAAAGATATTAAATTCTTAATAAAAAGGAAAAGAGGTTAAATTACGCAACTGCCATTTTGGCTCTAATAAAAAGGGGAAGGAGGGGAATAATACAAAATTAGGAAACTAAGGAATGGGGGAAACATAATAAGGGAAAGAGGGGAACCTATGGTAAAAAGTGAGGTCAACATAGTAAGGAATCTCCAATTAAGAACCTTCTAATTTGAGCTAATTTAGTAACTTCATTTTTAGGGAAATTATTTAAAACATGTAAGGGGATCTAGGAACACCTAGGAGGAAATTTAGGAGCAACTCTAGGTGGGTGAGGGAAATTAGTAAATTAATAA
>ML808677.1:105403-122949 GCA_009831015.1 Picea engelmannii | reverse complement strand
AAATTAGTAAATTAATAAGTTAAAGAAAATAATTACTTGAGGAAAGAGGGGGATGGACGACACTTGTGCGAAGGAGAATATCTAGTATATTTTTATTAAAACTTAATTAAAATGTGATTTAGGGAAAGTTGGAGGTTGGAAAAACTCTATAAAAGAAAGGGAAGATGAGGAAGAAAGGGGATCGATTGTTAGCGTAATGTTACGCTATCAGAATTGTGACTTGACTAATTACTTGAGGGGAGTTGAGATTTCCCAGCTCAGAGAGGAGTGGTAGCTCAGCCTTGCGAGGCGAGCTGGGAAGCTAGATGTACCATCTGGATAGTGTGTGGCCCCTTTGCGGCTAAGGGGGATAAGGGGGAAGAAGAGTACCCCTAGCGATTGGCTGGGAGGTATCGGTGAGGGATCGACAGTCGGCGAGCGGAAGCGGCATGGAATGAGCGCTCATCATTCTAAGTGGGCGAACAGGCAATGCTTCTCATCTTGCTTGAATGATAAAATGTTATAGCACGTATGACTTAGAGCTACTTATGTAATGAGTAGAAAATGTTTAGCTTCATTTGTGTTTAGTTCTTGCTGGTTGACTGTTTATTTTTATATATACTTCGCCGATTAAGAATTGGGTAACGGATGCTAAAATATTAACTCGGCTAATGTAATCCGTTAATGGTTGAAAAGTAAAAATGTGTATGATTTCAGTAAAGGTGATATATGATCATTGCACAATGTTGTTCCCGATTTTCCCAATAATGGAGAATCTATCCTTCTTCTTCCCTCTTTACACTGGCAAACTGTTATGGTGTTTTTATCCTCATTGTGTAAATTCTTTTTTCTGTGTAATGATACCGGGTAAATTGAAATATTCAATGTGGGAATTAAGGTGTCAACCCTAGCCTTGCACCCCTCCCTTATTTAGCGGAACTCACTGTGTAAGGAACATGTTGGCATTTCACTCTGGAATTTCGTTTTTTTAAAACCTTCATTATTGGACCGCATCCACCTGTATCGAATACTTCAGAAACTATGAACAGGATAAACCCTGTTGTTGATTATGAGGCCACGACACGATTTCCATACCTTTCTGTGGTCAGCACACATTCCCTTAATAAGTGTTGTGAGGTTGGATTTCTGCCTTAAATCCTTTCTAGTCAAGTCAGTGGTTATTCCTTCTATAGACAGAAGAGCTCGATTGAATTTAGGCCTAATGCAGAGTCTGTTGTGTAGGGTCGAGATTTTAAGCAACCTGTCGCTTCTCCCTTGACCCTGACCATCCCAACACCGTAACTCTGCATAAGGATTTAATGCCGGCGGGAGCTGGGGTCGTTACCTTCCCTTTCTGCTTGTCCCAATGCACAGTGCGCGTGCCTAATAAATTCGGAAACGAACCTCTCGTCTCCAATTGAACTGATACATGATTTCTATTCATTTTGAACAACATTTAAAAATAAAAAAATTCCCCCTCTGGTGTGCATGTGCAACGGGTTGTATCCCTTGGCTAAGAACCCTCGTGCCCTTACTCCGTAGACCTCCACTTTTAAACTACTGTATTGATATATGGATTTTGTTCCACTATTTATCTTTTTCTTTTGAAAAAAATAAATAATAAAATTAACAATATATATAATCATGTAAACCTCCGGGGGCCTTAGAGTTAACAGCGATGAGTTTTACCTTACTATCTTTTTTTCTTACGCGATAGCCACCTCACTTGCCTGAAAAGGAGATAAGAAATTCATAGGCCTATTATTAATTACTAAACCTCTATCTTCTCGTGACCTGCTGGCTCCGATCACAATACCGGCTTTATTTTTATTCTTTTGGGAACCTAATCTTTAAGTAACGGCCTCATACCCCTGCCCGACGCTGGATTTACCGTTCCTTCATGAATGGCAATGACCAACGCTAAACCCGTTACACTATGATACAAATTGTCATTCCTGCTTTAAGTGGCAAACCATATAATCTTGATAGCTCTCTAAATCTGTCATTGATATTTGACTTGACAGCGTTGTTAATAGTGTTCCAGTACGGGGAATAGAGTAAGGTGATTTTCCCTAAAATCCCTTAACGGGTTTCTTTTCTACCGTGAACATCTCTCCCCTGACCACTGCCTTCAATTACCCATTTCCTCACTTCAGTTGCTAATTTTAAATGATAGTTGAAAAAGGATGTTTTTTTTATATTAAATTTAGAGGTAAAGGGAAGGTATTACTGATTACCGTCTCCAGTTGCTAGTTATAAAAAGTAGTGAAAAAAAAGAATGCTTTCTTTTATTATTCAATTTGGAGAGGAAGGGAATGTTTTTAAAAGTAGCATTTCAGCTAAAAAAGAAATGATGTTTCCTAGTCGGTGAGTTTTAATTATTTAAAGAAGGGATGTATTTATTTTATTTATTTATTAAGAAGGAATTGTTTTATATTCTTTGAAGGAAGGAAACTGTTATGTATTAGATCGTTGTTGTAATGTATAAAGGTAATGTCTTCATAATATATTGTCCTGAATTGTGTAAGAGAAATGTTCTTGTAATATAAATTAAAAGGTAAGGTTGGGAATTGATAACATATAAATGTAATGATGTTGTTATTTTAAGTTGCAAGTTATTCAATAATATGCCTTTTAAATGTAATATTGTTTTTATTTTAAGCTGCAAAGTATTGTAATAATATGTAATGACACTGGTACCCTACGGCAAGTTATTGTTGTTGTAATATGTAAGGAGTAATGTCATTGTAATATATCGTTGAAATATGTAAGGGTGAGGTCATTTCAATATAAAATGAAATGTAATGTTAGGTTAGATATCATGTAAAAGGGTATGACATGGTTATTTTATCTTAAGGCTATTAAATTTTAATTTTATTGATGACTTATAAAATGTAAGGTACCTTGAACTAAGTACAATAAATTATTACGCCTTAGTAAATGAGGATTGATGCTCACATTTAATTTATGTGGTACTTGGTCGGTACACCTTCCGTGTGCTTGGTCAGTTTTGTCGGGCGGGATGTAGACACCTCCATGTAGCCTTAGTATATAAGGTGGTGTGTGTGATTAATTTTTGTGTAAAGAATCTAATTCTGTATCAAAAGTCTCGGGCCCTTTAAAGGCAGGGTTTCCACTCTTGCGACACACCTCTAAGGTCGTATCAGTAGTCTTAGGCTCTTTAAAGGCAGAGTTCCCACCACTGCGACCTCCTGACAGAGATTACTACTTTCTACCTGAGCAGTCGGCTAGGAGCCTATCTGACCTTCTCTCTCTCCAGAGCAGAGAACTAAGATTAAACACCCTGCTTTCCTGTGAAAAAATAGTGAAATCTACTACTATGGATTATTCCATCTATGTTCGTACTGTACATAACACCGTATGTCGTTTAATGCTTGCAGTTACTTGTTGTGCGCCTTATTTCTTCTTGTTGAGATCATCGTGGTTGCGTCTTGTTAGTCAATTGTGTCTGTTTCCTTTTTACACGCGTGCACACACCTTAAACAAAAAAATTTTACACCTGTTATCAGAGTTGTTGTCATAACGAGGAGGGTGTTACATATGGTATCAGATCCAGGTTTGACCCGTGACTTGTGATTCGCTACAGATTTCATTGACATGATTAGATTTGATTATACTGTTGCTGATCGAGTTTATTGTGTCCGTGCAGGTAAGCATGGTTAGAGGATGTCGCAGAGGCAGACGACGGGGTGCTAAGGGAGGAGGCCTGACGCCTCCAGTAGCATCCACGCTTGAGGGGTCTAACCCCTAGGGAGGCGAGTAGGTTCTTGGAAAGGAGTAGATAGTAGTTGGCAATGTTGTTGGGATGATGGGGTATTTTCAACGCATGTCTGAGGCACTGATCAGCCGATTGGACAGAGACGAGGCCAGGGCGCCGGCACCCGCTGAGGTTCCATCGCGCACACCGGCCGTTACAGGTAGCATTCACCGTGAACTCGAGAAGGTTAAATTTCCCAAGTTCTTTGGTGCCCCGGATGGTGCCGCCGCCGAGGCATGGTTGTAGAATATGGCGACGTGCTTCACACTTCGCGATTATACCTCCAACATGAAGGTCTACATGGCGGTCTTTCAACTGAAGGGGAGAATTCTTCTATGGTGGAAGACGCTCCTGCCACAGCTAAACATGGTCGTTGAAGATGTGTCATGGGAACTGTTCGAGGAACGGTTCCGAGAGAGGTACCTTTCATAGGAATTCATTGAGCGTCAGCTCAATGAGTTCAATGCTTTATGACAGGGAAGTCGTACGCTGCCCAAGTACGAGGCACGTTTTATGGAGCTACTCCGGTATGCTCTGCACCTTAACACAGAAAAACTTAAGGTCAACAGGTTCGTTTTTGGCCTTAATGGCAGCCTGCGTGCTAAGGTTAGGATTTTCATTCCTCGAACCTTGCACGATGCTATCCAAAAGGCCCTCATTAAAGAGGAGGAGCTTATCAGTGGGAGTCAGACTAGGACTCTAGCGAGACCAGTAGGGCATGGTTCATCTGGAACAACGCAACATCAGACACCAGTGAGACATACGCTGGGATATCGTGGATTCCAGAGGGGATCCACTTTCACCACACCCCAGCAATCGTCACCTCAACAGTGGACACCTTATCAGGGACCACAACACCAGCAGCAGCATCGCCCGCAGTAGCAGCAGAATAGGCCTATTCAACAGAACATACCAGGGTTCGAGGTCGCTGGGCCATCATCTTCTACTTCGGGTACCAGGACTACTTGGCCGAAGAAGGGGTGTTGGATGTGTGGGGAGCCACACTACCAGCGCGACTGTCATGTGGAGAGGACCAGAGTGTCCAGATCAACCGAACCCACTACCGTGGGAGATATGGGCAAGGCTCATCAGATTCATGTGGCGGTGAATAACCGCCAGGCAGAGCACCATTCGATTGTGCTTGAGACAACAACTACTATCACTGACCAGACCCTTAGTATTTTGATAGACCCACGTGCTGCTGAGAGTTTCATTTCTGGTGTAGTGCTAAAAAGGATTAAGGTAAAGGCAGTCGAACAAGATGAGTTTAGCTTCGTAGAGATGGCTTCAGGAGCCAAACAGAAGGTTGGAGGAAAGGTTATGGGCTGTGCCCTTAACCTGGGAGATTTTTTCACGATGGTCAACTTGTACGTCATGATCTTAGGATCTTATGGCATCGTGATTGGTATGGATTGGTTGGAATCACATGAGGTGATACTCAACTGTAAGATGAAACAGTTGAGCTTGGTCGATGATGAAGGACAGAGATGTGTGATTGTAGGACAGAACCAAGGAGTATCCCTGAGGTTCATCTCTTCCTTACAGTTACGAAAGAGTATGCGCAAGGGGTGCAAGCTTTATGCAATCCTCGCGCTAAACGAAAAGGGAGTAGCGGAAGGTTTAGAACACCTTCTGGTGGTGAAGGAGTTTGCAGACATATTTCCAGAGGATTTTCCTGGGATGCCACCGGAAAGGGAACTAGAGTTTACCATAGACCTGAAACCGAGGACCGAACCAATAGCAAGAACGCCTTATCGGATGTCGACCCCGTAGTTGCAAGAGATGAAAATGAAATTGAAGGAGTTATTGGACCTAGGACTGATACACCCTAGTGTGTCACCGTGGGGTGCACAAGTTATTTTCATACGAAATAAGGATGGATCATGGAGGCTTTGCATTGACTACCGTCAACTGAACAAGGATACGATCAAGAATCAATATCCCTTACCAAGAATTGATGATCTGTTCGATCAAATGAAGGGTGCGACGATGTTCTCCAAGATCAATTTGCGATCAGGGTATCACCAGTTACGAATCAAGGAGGATGACGTCCCTAAGACCACCTTTAAGACGAGATTTGGACATTACGAGTTTACTGTTTTACCGTTTGGATTGACAAACGCCCCAGGGGTATTCATGAGTTTGATGAATGGGATGTTCCGCGAGTACTTGGACAAGTTCGTCCAAGTATTCATTGACGATATCTTGATCTACTCTCGGACGACGAAGGAGCATGACGAGCACTTGTGCTTGGTACTACAGTGTCTACGAGGGCACAAATTGTATGGGAAGTTGTCCAAATGCTCTTTTTATCAATCGAGGATTCACTACTTAGGGCATGTCATCTCTGGGGAAGGTATCATCGTGGATCCAGCCAAGGTTGAGGCTATTATGGAATGTCCTGCGCTGACAAATGTCACAGAAGTGCATAGTTTTATGGGTTTAGCAGGATACTATCGACAATTTGTTGAGGGATTTTCAAAGATAGCAAATCTGATCACGGAATTGCAGAAGAAAAATAAGAAGTTTGTTTGGACCGACAAATGCGCGGAAGCATTTCGAAGGCTTAAAGAGTTGTTGACTACAACGTTGATACTAAAGGTCCCTGATATGGACGCAGACTTCTTGGTATGCACTGACGCATCCAAGGAAGGTTTAGGCGGAGTCTTGATGCAAGATGGACGAGTGATTTCTTACATTTCAAGGAAACTGAAAAGGCATGAGGAGAACTACGCAATGCATGATTTGGAGTTATTATCCATAGTATATGCCTTGAAGGTTTGGAGACACTACCTTGTGGGATGAAAATTTGAACTAAGGACTGACCATTGTGGACTGCAACACATTTTTACACAAAGCGACCTGAACGCGTGACAATGGCGATGGTCAGAATTGCTTAGCGAGTATGACTTTGAGATTACTTACATAAAGGGAACGGTGAACCGAGTGGAAAATGCTTTGAGTCGGAGGCCACGCATCTTTTCGGTGTTGCCTCTTCAGACGAATCTACGTGAGAATATTCTCACTTTACAGCGTGATGGTGACTGGTACAAGGAGGTCGAGGGTTTTTTCGGACAAACACAATGATGGTACCACAATATGAGAGATTTTCTTTGATAGAGATGGGTTATTGAGGTTTAGAGGTCGGATTTACGTACCGCCAAATGACGAGTTGAGGATGTCGATCCTGAGTGAGGCTCATAGAGAAGTTTACATGGCTCACCCAGGAGTCACAAAGATGAGGGCAGACCTTAAACCCTTATTCTTCTGGAAGGGAATGAAGGCTGACATAGTCAACTTTGTGGCTAGATGTCTAGAGTGTCAGTACGTAAAGGCTGAACATAGACACTCGGAAGGATTACTTCAACCACATGCCATTCCAAAATCAAAATGGGAAGTTATTTCGATGGATTTTATTGTTGGATTGCCACTGACGGAAAGGAGACACGACTCGATTTTTGTAGTAGTAGACACTCTAATGAAGAGTGCTCACCTTATTCCTGTGAGTACGACGTATCAGGCACCTGACACAACGAGAGTTTTCATTAGTGAGATTGTGAGGTTGCATGGCGTGCCTAAGAAGATTATATCCGATCGAGGATCGGTGTTTACTGGACGATTTTTGACGAGTTTCCAAGAGGCCTTGGGAACCCAACTTAATTTTAGTACTGCGTATCACCCAGAGACTGACGGACAGACCGAACGAATGAACCAAACCTTGGAATACATGTTGTGCATGTACGTGATGGACCAACAAAAGCGTTGGGAGGAATTATTGCCTCTAGTAGAGTTCGCTTACAACAACAGTTACCAGAGCACCATAAAGATGGCGCCTTTTGAGTTTCTTTATGTGGGACCAGAAGCGATCCAAGAAATGGAAGAGAAAATGCAAACCATAAGACAAAGGATTAAAGAAGCATAGAATCGACATAAGAGTTATGCCAATGTGCACTGATTCGACCGTAGTTACGAGGTCGGCAATCGAGTCTTCTTGCGGGTTAAACCGCATAAGAGTTCGATCAAGTCTGGAAAGGGAGGTAAACTCTCTCCTAGGTTCGTCGGAGCTTTTGAGATTGTGGAGAGAAAGGGGCCCATGGCCTATCGACTAGCCTTGCCTGATTCTTTGAGGCGTATGCACGATGTTTTTCATGTATCTGTTTTGAGACATTATATTAGTAATCCTACACACGTGATTGACATGAGTTCCTTGCAGGTATCGGATGAGGGAGCGCTCACGGCTGAGCCAGTCCGCATCTTAGAGCATTGCGTTCGACAGTTATGACGTCGAATGGTAGATCAGGGCAAGGTCCAGTGGGACAGTTATAGTCCGCACTCGGCGACCTGGGAGGATCCATATGATATGCGCCAACAGTTCTCATTTTTGTTTTATAGATAGACTTATGATACTGTGGTACTTTTATTTCGGCATTTATACTGAGAAACTTTGGGACGAAGTTTAGACCAAGAGGGGGTGTATGTAACATCCTGCTCTAGTGCACTGAGAAAATTTGTTCTTTGAGGACACTTGCTCGCAAGTGATCTGGACTTTTTGATGTTAAAACACTTATCCTTGATTATGATGCATTATGATAGATAACATGATTTTTTACTGCTTGGACATAGACAGGTGATATTGACTCAGTTTTACTGAGTGTGCAGGGTTTCTGACCTTGAGGATGCAGAGGCATCGAAAGAACCCCTTGGACTCCGAATTGAGTCAAGGAGTGTGCTATTTCGGTTGATTTATTTACTGTGATATTTCATTGATTGATGATATGATGTGGACATGTTCTGACACATTTGTTGATGATGCAGGCTGACGATAGCTTGCCGACCAGACTCACATATGGAGTAAAGGGGCCACACACGATTTCCATAGAGGTTGAGGGAGAGGTGTGGACAACAACCCTACCACAGCCTACTAGCACTCCCTTCGTGGCTCGAACTGTAGTTTAACGATTACCTAGTTCGAGAGGATCCACAATGCCATGAGGGAAGACTGCAACAGTCGCTCACGATGATTCTAAGGGGCGCAGAATAAGACGAGGGCCTTATTCCTTAGAGCCCTTAGTCTCCCACAAGTTCACCTGGTGGAGTGTTGACTCCATGGGTTATAGATGTCTACCAATCAGTCAAGTTGGCGAGTGGAACCCTTGGAGCACGTGGTGCATCCTGAAGGGCACGTCGCGCGAAAGAAATAGAAGTTGGCAAGTGGCACCCTTGGAGCACGTGGTGCATCCTGAAGGGCACATCGCGCAAAAGAAACATAAGTTGGTGAGTGGCGCCCTTGGAGCATGTGGTGCATCCTGAAGGGCACGTTGTGTTGATGTTGATGAAGGAACAAACCTAGATGGGCCTAAGACTTTTAACACATTAAGAAATTATTAAAACGACTTCCCTAAATAATTGTCGCCTAGTTCAGAATCTAAATCTAAGTCTAAAACTTCCCTAGGGTAAAATTTTGTTTAACCTTAATAAAAGACCCTATAAAAATAAAAATAAAAATCTAAACTAAAAACCACTTAAGTCATAGTTTTAGCCTTCATAATTTTTGGGGTAAAAATAAAGAGAATAAGAAATTAATTCAAATTAGTGGTTTTAAATTTGTAAAGAAGGATTTAATTGTTTAACTTGTAAAAGTGTAAAATATATTAAATTCTTAATAAAAAAGAAAAGAGGTTAAATTGCACAATTGCCATTTTGGCTCTACTAAAAAGGGGAAGGAGGGAATAATAAAAAATTAGGAAACTAAGGAATGGGGGAAACATAATAAGGGAAAGAGGGGAACCTATGGTAAAAAGAGAGGTCAACATAGTAAGGAATCTGCAATTAAGAACCTTCTAATTTGAGCTAATTTAGTAACTTCATTTTTAGGGAAATTATTTAAAACATGTAAGGGGATATAGGAACACCTAGGAGGAAATTTAGGAGCAACTCTAGGTGGGTGAGGAAAATTAGTAAATTAATAAGTTAAAGAAAATAATTACTTGAGGAAAGAGGGGGATGGACGACACTTGTGCGAAGGAGAATATCTAGTATATTTTTATTAAAACTTAATTAAAATGTGATTTAGGGAAAGTTGGAGGTTGGAAAAACTCTATAAAAGAAAGGGAAGATGAGGAAGAAAGGGGATCGATTGTTAGCGTAATGTTACGCTATCAGAATTGTGACTTGACTAATTACTTGAGGGGAGTTGAGATTTCCCAGCTCAGAGAGGAGTGGTAGCTCAGCCTTGCGAGGCGAGCTGGGAAGCTAGATGTACCATCTGGATAGTGTGTGGCCCCTTTGCGGCTAAGGGGGATAAGGGGGAAGAAGAGTACCCCTAGCGATTGGCTGGGAGGTATCGGTGAGGGATCGACAGTCGGCGAGCGGAAGCGGCATGGAATGAGCGCTCATCATTCTAAGTGGGCGAACAGGCAATGCTTCTCATCTTGCTTGAATGATAAAATGTTATAGCACGTATGACTTAGAGCTACTTATGTAATGAGTAGAAAATGTTTAGCTTCATTTGTGTTTAGTTCTTGCTGGTTGACTGTTTATTTTTATATATACTTCGCCGATTAAGAATTGGGTAACGGATGCTAAAATATTAACTCGGCTAATGTAATCCGTTAATGGTTGAAAAGTAAAAATGTGTATGATTTCAGTAAAGGTGATATATGATCATTGCACAATGTTGTTCCCGATTTTCCCAATAATGGAGAATCTATCCTTCTTCTTCCCTCTTTACACTGGCAAACTGTTATGGTGTTTTTATCCTCATTGTGTAAATTCTTTTTTCTGTGTAATGATACCGGGTAAATTGAAATATTCAATGTGGGAATTAAGGTGTCAACCCTAGCCTTGCACCCCTCCCTTATTTAGCGGAACTCACTGTGTAAGGAACATGTTGGCATTTCACTCTGGAATTTCGTTTTTTTAAAACCTTCATTATTGGACCGCATCCACCTGTATCGAATACTTCAGAAACTATGAACAGGATAAACCCTGTTGTTGATTATGAGGCCACGACACGATTTCCATACCTTTCTGTGGTCAGCACACATTCCCTTAATAAGTGTTGTGAGGTTGGATTTCTGCCTTAAATCCTTTCTAGTCAAGTCAGTGGTTATTCCTTCTATAGACAGAAGAGCTCGATTGAATTTAGGCCTAATGCAGAGTCTGTTGTGTAGGGTCGAGATTTTAAGCAACCTGTCGCTTCTCCCTTGACCCTGACCATCCCAACACCGTAACTCTGCATAAGGATTTAATGCCGGCGGGAGCTGGGGTCGTTACCTTCCCTTTCTGCTTGTCCCAATGCACAGTGCGCGTGCCTAATAAATTCGGAAACGAACCTCTCGTCTCCAATTGAACTGATACATGATTTCTATTCATTTTGAACAACATTTAAAAATAAAAAAATTCCCCCTCTGGTGTGCATGTGCAACGGGTTGTATCCCTTGGCTAAGAACCCTCGTGCCCTTACTCCGTAGACCTCCACTTTTAAACTACTGTATTGATATATGGATTTTGTTCCACTATTTATCTTTTTCTTTTGAAAAAAATAAATAATAAAATTAACAATATATATAATCATGTAAACCTCCGGGGGCCTTAGAGTTAACAGCGATGAGTTTTACCTTACTATCTTTTTTTCTTACGCGATAGCCACCTCACTTGCCTGAAAAGGAGATAAGAAATTCATAGGCCTATTATTAATTACTAAACCTCTATCTTCTCGTGACCTGCTGGCTCCGATCACAATACCGGCTTTATTTTTATTCTTTTGGGAACCTAATCTTTAAGTAACGGCCTCA
The DNA here is from genome assembly GCA_009831015.1 of Picea engelmannii. Taxonomy (NCBI): domain Eukaryota; kingdom Viridiplantae; phylum Streptophyta; class Pinopsida; order Pinales; family Pinaceae; genus Picea; species Picea engelmannii. The sequence goes on along the minus strand of ML808677.1, from coordinate 111,396 downwards.
TACCCCTGCCCGACGCTGGATTTACCGTTCCTTCATGAATGGCAATGACCAACGCTAAACCCGTTACACTATGATACAAATTGTCATTCCTGCTTTAAGTGGCAAACCATATAATCTTGATAGCTCTCTAAATCTGTCATTGATATTTGACTTGACAGCGTTGTTAATAGTGTTCCAGTACGGGGAATAGAGTAAGGTGATTTTCCCTAAAATCCCTTAACGGGTTTCTTTTCTACCGTGAACATCTCTCCCCTGACCACTGCCTTCAATTACCCATTTCCTCACTTCAGTTGCTAATTTTAAATGATAGTTGAAAAAGGATGTTTTTTTTATATTAAATTTAGAGGTAAAGGGAAGGTATTACTGATTACCGTCTCCAGTTGCTAGTTATAAAAAGTAGTGAAAAAAAAGAATGCTTTCTTTTATTATTCAATTTGGAGAGGAAGGGAATGTTTTTAAAAGTAGCATTTCAGCTAAAAAAGAAATGATGTTTCCTAGTCGGTGAGTTTTAATTATTTAAAGAAGGGATGTATTTATTTTATTTATTTATTAAGAAGGAATTGTTTTATATTCTTTGAAGGAAGGAAACTGTTATGTATTAGATCGTTGTTGTAATGTATAAAGGTAATGTCTTCATAATATATTGTCCTGAATTGTGTAAGAGAAATGTTCTTGTAATATAAATTAAAAGGTAAGGTTGGGAATTGATAACATATAAATGTAATGATGTTGTTATTTTAAGTTGCAAGTTATTCAATAATATGCCTTTTAAATGTAATATTGTTTTTATTTTAAGCTGCAAAGTATTGTAATAATATGTAATGACACTGGTACCCTACGGCAAGTTATTGTTGTTGTAATATGTAAGGAGTAATGTCATTGTAATATATCGTTGAAATATGTAAGGGTGAGGTCATTTCAATATAAAATGAAATGTAATGTTAGGTTAGATATCATGTAAAAGGGTATGACATGGTTATTTTATCTTAAGGCTATTAAATTTTATTGTTATTGATGACTTATAAAATGTAAGGTAACTTGAACTAAGTACCATAAATTATTACGCCTTAGTAAATGAGGATTGATGCTCACATTTAATTTATGTGGTACTTGGTCGGTACACCTTCCGTGTGCTTGGTTAGGTTTGTCGGGCGGGATGTAGACACCTCCATGTAGCCTTAGTATATAAGGCAGTGTGTGTGATTAATTTATGTGTAAAGAATCCAGTGTCATATCAAGAGTCTCAGGCCCTTTAAAGGCAGGGTTTCCACTCTTGTGACACACCTCTAAGGTCGTATCAATAGTCTCGGGCTCTTTAAAGGAAGAGTTCCCACCACTGCGACCTTCTGAAAAAGATTACTAGTTTCTGCTTGAGCAGTCGACCAGGAGCCTATTTGACCTTCTCTCTCTCCGGAGCAGAGAACTAAGATTAAACGCCTTGCTTTCCTATGCAGAAATAGTAAAATCTACTACTATGGATTCTTCCATCTGTGTTCGTACTGTACATAACACTGTATGTCATTTAATGCTTGCAGTTACTTGTTGTGCACCTTATGTCTTCTTGTTGTGATCATCATGGTTGCATCTTGTTAGTCGTCGGGTGGCGAGATAGAGTCAAGTGTGTCTGTTTCCTTTTTACATGCGCGCACACACCTTAAACAAAAAAAAATTGCACCTGTTATCAGAGTTGTTGTCGTAATGAGGAGGGTGTTACATACTCACCTCCCAGCCTAAACGCTGACCATAAAAGAATTTTGCACCTTTTATCAGAGTTGTTGTTGTAACGAGGAGGGTGTTACATACTCGCCTCCCAGCCTGAATGCATGACGAAATCCAACTAGAAAATGGTTGTGCCAATAACCAACCCATCGAGGTCTGAGCTTGCTATATAATTCACATTCATAAAGGATCACTGTTGTTACACGTTATCACCCTCCACCTGGTATCTACGTATCAACACCAGATAAGAATCGAACTCTGATAACTCCGCCTCCATGCATATACAACCCATAATTTTAACTATAACAACTATGTCAATGGAGTGTAGAGCCACACATCTATAATTTAAGTGTGAATTGACCATAACAGGAATATACAGCATCGATGAGTAATGCAGAAACATAAGATTTCAGCCAATGATCAGTAAAATCCCAGCATGAACGCTGACCATAAAATTTAGGTATTCACAAAGGGGGCAAGGGCATAAGACATAATTCATCCATTAATACTGTGTAGGGACAATTTGCAGAGAAAGACTTATCCGGCGATCAAAATGCACAACAAGGAACCTCGCCATCACTCGAGATCAAGGTTATCAACACACCAAGGAGCAAGACAATCCAACCATAAATAAAATCCAACATAGATCGAAGTTAAAATACTTTTACATCTTTGGATACCCCTGTAAATAAACTGTTGTCAACAGTAAAGGAACGCCAGGGCCGTAGTGAAGGGTTTAAGTCAAGAAATCAGTTTACCTACCAATACACATGCCAGACTAATCATAATTCCTACTACATTTTAACACTCAAGAAGGAAACATACCGTTGCCCTTTTTGCCTTCCCCAAGTGTCGTCTGCGCACTCCGTCCCGCTCCTGCTCACCGACCGTCAAGACTACACCGGTACCTCCCAGCCAACGCTAGGGGTACTCTGCTTCCCCCTTAGCCCCCCGAGCCACAAAGGGGCCACACACTTTCTAGATGGTATGTCTATCTTCCCAGCTCGCCTCGCAAGGCCGAGCTACCACTCCTATCCGAGCTGGAAAATCCCAACTCTCCACAAGTAATCAGTCAAGTCAAAATTTTGGCATCGTAACATTACGCTAACAGCCGATCCATTTCTTCCTCATCTTCCCTTTCTTTTATAGAGTTGTTAGAACCTCCAACTTTCCCTAAATCATATTTAATTTAAGTTTTAATGAAAATCCTCTAAAAATTCTCTGTCGTACAAGTGTCATTCATCCCCCACATTTCTCCAAAAATTAATTTCTTTATATTTCTTAATTGTCTCATTTCCCTCACCCACCTAGAGTTGCTCCTAAATTTACTCGGTGTTCCTAGATCCCCTTACATGTTTTAAATACTGTCCCTAAAAATGATGTTGCTAAAATTAGCTCAAATTAGAAGGTTCTTTATTGCCGATTCCCTACTATGTTGACCTTGCTTTTTACCATATGTCCCCTTCTTTCTTTTTATTATGTTTCCCCCATTCCTAAGTTTCCTAATTTTTATTATTCCCTTCTTTCCCCGTTTTATTAAAGCCAAAATGGCAGTTGCGCTATTAAATCTTTCCCTTTTATTACTAATTTAAAAATCTTTTTATTCTTCCATAAGTTAAATTTATTTCTTCCTTACAATTTAAAAACCACGAATTAATTAAATTATTACTCTCTTCATTTTACCCCAAAAATTATGAAGACTAAAACTATAACTTAAGTGGTTTTTAGTTTAGATTTTTATTTTTTTATTTTTATAGGGTCTTTTCTTAAGGTTAAACAAATTTTTACCCTAGAGAAGTTTTAGACTTAGATTTGGATTCTGAATTGGGCGACAATTATTTAGGGAAGTCGTTTTAAGAATTTCTTAATGTGTTAAAAGTCTTAGGGCCATCTAGGTTTGTTCCTTCATCAACATCAATGCGACGTGCCCTTCAGGACGCACGATGTGCTCCAAGGGTGCCACTCGCCTCGTTTGTTTCTTTTGTACGACGTGCCCTTCAGGATGCACCATGTGCTCCAAGGGTGCCACTCGCCAACTTGACTGATTGGTAGACGTCAATAACCCCTAGAGTCAACACTCCGCTAGGTAAACTTGTGGGAGACTAAGGGTTTCTAAGTAATAAGGCCCCCGCCTTATTGCGCGCCCCTTAGAATCATCGTGAGCGACTGTCGCAATCTGCCCTCACGACATCATGGATCCTCTCAAACTAGGTAATCGTTAACCGACAGTTCGAGCCACGATGGGAGTGCTAGTAGGCTGTGGCAGGGCTGCTGTCCACACCTCTCCCTCAACCTCTCTTGAAATCATGTGTGGCTCCTTTACTCCATATGTGAGTCTGGTCGGGAAGCTATCGTCAGCCTGCATCGTCAACAAACGTGTCAGAACATGTCCACATCATAACATCAAATCAATGTAATATCACAGTAAATAAATCAACCCAAATAGCACACTCCCTGAATCAATCCAGAGTCTAAGGGGTTCCATCGATGCCTCTGCATCCTCAAGGTCCAAAACCCTGCACACTCAATAAAACTGAGTCAATAGCACTTGTCTATGTCAAAGCAGTAAAACATCATGTCATCTATCATAAGACATCATAATCAGGGATAAATCTTTTAATATCATAAAAGTCTGAATCACTTGCGGGCAAGTGTCCTCAAAGAATAAGTTTTCTCAGTGCGCCAGAGCGGGATGTTACATCTATATTCATTTTCAAAATATTCACATAAAAAATTATTATTTTGGAATTCTATGAATTAGTAAAGAGGTCCATATAAATTTAATATTTTGAATAACTGTATGCTTGTTTATCTTAAAAAACTTACTATTAAATCTATCAATCGTTAAGGGAGAAAATGCAAAGAAGGAGAAAATGGAAAAACTTCAAGGAATGGAATGAAGGAGAAATGTTATTACTATCCAAATTACAAGACCAAAATAAAATACAAATATGAGCCCCCAAAAAAATCAAACTCAAAATTTGAATAATTGTTTACCTGTATTCAAGCAATGACAATCACAAGGATTAAAACAAAATGATTGGTGCACCTTATTTGGGAGAAATTAGTTACTAATAAAATGTTTTTTAGTACCAATTTCCCAACTCTCTATTACATGGTTAAAACTGATTTTTTATTTATAAATTTATTGAAATTTATTTAGAATTATATATCATCTAAATAAAAATAACATTAATAAAAAAATAAAAAAATAATTAAAAAATAAAAAAACAAAACCTAAATTTTAAAATAGTTATATAAAACCATGAAAATATTATTGTTATTAAATATTTTATGAAAAAATACAAGAGATTGACCCAAAAGTTTGACCCTATTTGTAAATTCATGTGTGTGATTGTGCCAACTTTGTGGTCATTACATTGTATTATCTAAGAGTACTTGTGGTCATTACATTTTATTATCTAAGAGTACGACTTGATAGAGAAAACGAACATTGAACTCTTCGTTCTTAAAGATTTGAGTTTTAATGTTGGAAAATATGAGGAGAGCATCAAAGTGGCATGGCATTTTATGCCATAATTCACTATATACATGCCATAATTCATTGTTTACTCTTAATATTTTTTGTTTTTTTGTTTATTTCCTCTTTTTTTTTTTAAATCTATGTTTATGGGTTTTTATGCTTTATACTTTTCTATTACATTTATATTAAAAAAATATATTAAAAATTAAAATATAATAAAAAAAAAATAAAAAATCAAAACATAATACTTTTGCAATATTACTTATTACATGTTTCTCGTTTTTCGTAATGTAGAATTTAAATCCTATCTTTAGAAAACAAAAAATCAAAACATAATAATAAAAAAAAAAATCAAAACATAATATTTTTGTAAAACTCGTCATTTCTTATATTCGTTGTTTCATATTTCTCGTTTCTCATAATGTAGACTTCAAATCCTACCTTTAATTTTGTAAAACCACATTAATATGAATTGTGATTAGATAATACAAAAATCCATATATCAAACTCAATGCCAATAACATTCATGAGAGAAATCTAAATATTTCTTGAAGATAATTACGGCCACAATTTCACCCACCATTAATTTCAAATCAAGCCCATGAAAAGGAGAAAGCATATGCACAAGGAGGTCATTTAAATAGAATATCATCATCATTTCGCTAAGGGAGTGAGCAAATGATTTTAGGAAGCTTAAATGTATGTAAGACTCGTCTACTTTAGGATGGTTTTCTTAATGACAAAGTGATCATTGATTATTATAATTGAAAGATTTCAATTGAAGGTGATT
>ML808677.1:81412-95333 GCA_009831015.1 Picea engelmannii | reverse complement strand
GGAAGGGGCAGGTGGAGGTGGCAAGCTAGGACACGTGCTGAGGTGAGAGGGAGGATGGGTGGGAGTCACACTATGGATGGAAGGACAAACTCTCCAGAACCTGACCGCTACCGTGGCCCAGACGGTGTGCTGAGTGGGTAGAGGAGTTGTCTGTCAGGTGCTTAAAGTCATGGGATTGGCGTGAAGAGAGAAATTTCATTGAAAACTAATGAGCCTTGTTGGAGACCAATTGGCAGGTTCACTTGATCATATGCCAGGTTATTGTTTCGTCCGAGGACGTGAAAAAGGGCGATATTGTGGAAGAGCTTCATCATTACCGCAATTCTTTGGAGAATGGATTTTAAATGTAAATTTGGGGAGTGAGACCCGTTGTGAGCATACCTTATGATTATCTTGGAGTCCCCAATCACTAAAAGGGAGTGTATGTTCCTTGTTTTGGAGAGATGAAGCCCTTGGTACATAGCATAGGCTTCAACTTGATTATTTGTGGCGATGCCCAGATTCCAATCGAAAGATTGTAGTTGGTTTCCTCCTGGGAAGATGATCACCCCTCCCGCTACTGCCACCCCATGTTTTCCTTTTGAGGCTTCGTCGAAATACAGGATGTGGTTCTATTTGTTATTGCGCCAGCAAAGGTAATTGGTATCTTCATGATGCTGCCAGGTGGATCTAGAGGGAGGAGGAAGAAGAGAACCAGGGGAAGGGGGGAGGAAGAAGGAGCTGATCCAATCTGATTAGATAGTTCAGGTGGGGGTGAAAGGAAAATCTTTGGATTTGGAAAGAAAAAATATTGTAAGGAGGCCTACACCTTTTTTGGCTACGAGATCAGGAGGGGAGCGCAGGTTGGAGAAGATGATTCGGTTTCTGGCAAGCCATATTTTCTAGCAAATGAACTTGGGTAAGGCTTTGAACAGGGCTTTGAAGAGAGGGTTTATGAATGTGCCCCAGTATCAGGAGACCCAATATGAAAAGAGATCTCTGGGCTGGACCGACCATCTTATTCTCGAATGGAGGATTTGAAGAGTTATTTTCCACACCATGATACTGAATGGGGAAAGAAGGAAGACATGCTAAGATGTTTCTGATGCCTTTCCACATAGCTCACATATGAAGGGCCCATGCATATTTCTTTTTAGCCAATTTTCTCCTGTTAGCAGTTTACCATGGGCTAGAATCCAGCAAAAGGAATTTACTTTGGGTGGAATATCATTGGTCCAAAGAGAGTTCCACATTTTATTTTTTGGGAGGAGGGTCGTTTGGGAGAGGAGTTGCGAGTATCCTTGCTTGACAGAGTAATTTCCATTTCCACAACCTCTCTGGTCTTTTAAGGTGATATGTATGGGGGCACAACCTTTTAGTAGAGTTTGTATCTAATGTGCTGCGTCTTGAAGATTGCTTGGAATGTTTGGCAAGTCCCATCCTATCCAGTCTCTAGTATCTATGTTCCAGGAGGAAATGTCCGAGATGTGCTTTTTTCCTTGCATATCAAGCCAATTGATGAGTGGTATTAGATGGATATGGTGCCATAGAGGTTGCTTACCCATGATACTATCTGCTCCTATGAGAATCTTTCGTCCATTTCTAGGTATCCAGGTGAGCTGGCTTTGAATGAGAGAGATGGAGGTAGAGAGGAGCTTCCCTATTGGGGATCCTCTATTCAGAGAGTGACGTTGATCTAAACATTTGAGCCTATCCCCAACTAGATATATTTTTTTTAAAACTTGCTTCCACCAGTCCTTCCTTCGCGAAACAAGGTTCCACATAATTTTTGCTCCCATTGCTAAGTTGGTAAGCATTGGATCCTTGATGCCCAGTCCTCCATTTTCCTTGGGTTGCTTTACTATGTCCCATTTTATTAGATGGAATTTTTTCTTATCTGTTTTTCCTCCTTCCCAAAGAAAACATCGTAGAAGACTAGAAATTGAAGATTTGATAGTTTGTGGAGAAAGTATACAGGAGAATCGGAAGATGGGGAGAGTAGAAAGAATAAATTTTATTAACACTATGCATCCTACCAAGTTGAGCCAAAAGGATCCCCAATGATCCAATTTTTTTTGGATATTTTCAAGAGTTTGAGTCTAGGCTGAGTTTGGAAGAGAATTGAGACAAATTGGGATGCCAAGGTATCTGAAGGTTTTCCATTTTTCAATAAGAGGGAAGCAGAAGACATTTTCTATTAGGCGAGCAGTTTTTAGAGGCATGTTCCAAGCATACACATTTGATTTGGCAGTATTTATGAGAGCTCCCGAGGCTTGTGTGAAGTTTTCCAGGGTAGTTTTGAATCTCTTGCCCATGACAATGGAGGCTCCTCCAACGAGGAGAGTGTCATCAACAAATTGAGAGTGGTTTATTCTCTTCTCCCCTTGAGCTATTTTGATGCATGGAATGACTTTGGAGGTTCGATCCTTTTCCAATTGCCTACCCATAGTTTCAACCATGATTATATAAAGGAGGAGGGAGAGCATAAAACCTTGTCTTATCCCTCTGGAGCTTTTGAAGAATCTTGTCGGGCGTCCATTGATAATAGGGGCTATCCACGGAGAGGAGATACAAGATGAGACCCAAGTTATGAAGACAGGACTAAAACCAAATTTCTTCATAATTGCAAGCAAAAAGGAGTGACTTACCCTATCAAAGGCATTGGCCATATCAATTTTAATAATCATTCCTTGGTCTCCTTGATCCCTGCTGGAGTGGATTGCTTATTGCACTAGTATAATGTTGTCGATTATTTGTCTTTTTTCCACGAAGCCACTTTGGTTTGGGGAGATGAGTTTATGAAGGAGAGGTTTGATTATATTGGCTATGATTTTAGTTATGATCTTATAAAAAACATTGCAGAGGGAGATGGGTCTAAATCTGGAGAAGGAGGAAGGATTCAAATGTTTGGGGATAAGAGCCAAAAAAAGTGGAATTTGTATTACCCCCCAACTTTGTGGATTTATGAACATATTGTATTATCCTCAGGAGATCCCTTTTTATTATATGCCAACACTTTTGGTAAATATGTGCACTAAAACCATCTGGTCCTGGAGATTTGTCTGGATGAAGCTAGAACAAGGCCTCATGGAACTCTTTTTCTATAACTTCCTGATTGATCCTTCTGTTATCCTCTTGATTGACAATGTTCGGGATGTTTAGCAATAGATTCTCTTGGATGTTGATATCTATAGTGTCGTATTCAGTTAGAAGTCTTTCAAAGTGGAGTTTGGCTTCTTCTTGAATTTGATGGAAGTCATCTATTTTTGTGCCATCTTCTTTTGTGATTTCCTTCACTTTGTTCCTTTATAGCCTCGCTTTAGTTTGTCTCAAAAATAATTTTGTATTTATGTCTCCTGAAGTTAACTAGAGGCTTCTATGTTTAAGCCTCCATGTTTCCTCTTCCTCATGGAGGATATTTTGATATTCCGTGAAGTTTTGTTGCTCCTTGAGGAGAAGTGGATGAGTGATAGGTCCCTCTTCCAACTCCATTATGTTTTCTTCCATTTTCTTAGTTATCTTAGCTTTTGCTTCTTGTTATTTTTTTTTCGTTTCTCTTCACCCAGTTCTTTAGGGTCGTCTTGACTCTTTTTAATTTATGATCCCATATGTAGTGTGGAGAGCATTGAACCCAATAGTCCGAGGCCTCTGAGACGATGTCAAAAAATTAGGGTGTTAATATCCACAGGGGGTTGAATCAGAAGGGGAAGGGTGAGGGTGATAGGTCTATGATCAGAACCAATCCAGAGTAGAATCTGAGAGCAAGGTAGAAAGACATATTCAATGAAGGAACTTCTAAGGAGAAAGATATCTAGATGAGAAGTGATATGCCTCGGTCCGAGTCTTCCGTTTGACCAAGTGAAGAGACTGTTAGAGGGATTTACATCTAGAAGGTGAAAGGAGGATATAAGATCCTTGATATTCTCATGAGAGGGGTTCCGTACTATACATCCCCCTTTTTTTCCCTTATGATGTAGAGTAGTGTTGACGTCTCCAGCTATTATGAGATCTTTGGGGTCAAGAGTATCTTTGATACTTTGGAGGGAGGACCAACATTCAATTTTTTCATGGTATAAAGGAGGCATATAAACATTGATGAAAGTTAGAGTCTTACCTTTTGGTAGATGCAGGAGTGAATTTTTAATCTAGTGTGTCATGGACTGCCAAGATTGTAGAGAGAAGAAATTAGGATTCCAAAGGGTACATATTCCCCCTAAGGCTCCTCTTGCGCTGACTATTGCGCCTTTGCATGTTCGCCAGATGTAACAACTATCATGAAGGATTTCAGGGTCCTTCCTTTTTGTCTCTTGGAGAAGAAGGACTTGTGGATTTTATTCTTTAATAAGATCATGTATTAGCAAGAGCTTGTGTCGACTCCCTAGTCCTCTGCAATTCCAGGAGATCGATTTTATCATTTAGTAGGTTTAGGGTTTCCCCATTTATGGGGATTGGATCCAATTTGGTTCATGGTCTACCTTGTTTCCTTCCTGGCATGCTGGTCCAAGGTTGTTTGTTTCCCAAGTTTGATTTTCTTCCTGGCCGAAGCTTCTCTTTTATGCAGGTTTGTCTTTCTACCCACTTTTTTGATGGGGGAGGCGAGTGAATCTGACTCCGAGTTTTCTTCAGAGATTTGATCTAGATCAACCTCCTTTGGATGAGAGGCCTGATGAGAGGGAGAAGGCTGAGCAGAGGATGGGGTCGGCGACTCAGGGGGAAGGGTTAAAGGGGGGGATGGGTGCAGGGGAGGTGACTCCTATCTAGAAATATCTTGGATCGAGATCTATCCGGAAGGAGCATGATCATGAAAGGTATTAGGAGGGGGAGGCATGGGGATGTCTTTAGTGTTCATGCCATTCATTGTTTCTTTTTCTTTTTGGGTTGCTGCCACTATCCAGTTTCTTCAATCGGGCTTTCAGGGGGTGATTTAGAACAATGCTTCGGAAAATGCCCATACTCATGACAAATTTTTCATTTGAAGGGCAGTTGTTCGTAATCAACTTGTTGCAGGGAATTCCATTTATCCATGGTGAGATTGATAGCTTTAGGTAGGCATTTTTCTAGATCCACTTCTACACAGATGCGCACACAGGCTTGAAGGCCATCTTTATGTTCTTCTCGATCTATGAACTTCTTGAGTGTGTTTCCTATAGATCGGATAGTTTCATTATTCCAGTAATGCAGAGGGACGAAAGGGAGGTTAACCCAGATAGGAACAACATTAGGAATATCATTTTCGGGGTTAAAATCAGGAGTCCAACTATTGAGGTACATACCCCTGGAGCCCATGAAATATGGTATGCTTCTGAAGATGAGATCTCTATCTGCTTTGTTTTCGAAAAGAAACACGAAGAAGCCTCTTTCGCAGAGGAAATGTGAGAGGTTACCTTTCAGAAGGGGTTTCTAGTTCTTGTCGATCCAGATCACCATAGCCCGCGGTGATGGCCAGATTCTCGTGAATTGTCCTATGAGTTCCTGTTCAACAAATTTGAGGGTGAGGACTCTTGAGGTTCCTTGGACCTGTACCGAAGGGATCTCATCCAGATTTTTCACAAACTTTGGAGGGGTTTGTTTACTCATATTGGGAAGCAAGGCAATGAGGGAGGCGAAGCCTGCCGCATCTTTGGAAGAGTCAGAGGGAGAGGGATCGAGGGGCCCCGAGGGCTCTCCAGGAGAGAGGGGCATGCATGCAGAGGGAGGGAGGGTAGGGCATGCACAACTTTTGAGGAAGTCCTCCTTAGTCAGATACAATGAAAATTATTTTCAACATTTATTTACAATATAGTAAAATCTTTAATTTTTTAAATAAATATTAACTTTAATTAACATTTCAAAGAAATCTAGAATCCCTTGTTTCAATGAAATAATTAATAATGGGTATGGCCAAATTTGTTATTTTTTAATAAATATTAATTTTAATTCATGATTTAAAAGTTTGTAGTGATTATAATAAATAATTTAATTAATTATTTAAAGGATTTGAAATCGTATAATTAATGGTAATGGTTAATTTTCATTAAAATTAAATTGATTAAATTTTATCTATCAAATTTAAAAAAAATAATAAATTATTTTAAAATTTTATTTATCTTCTTTTTTTTCTTTAAATTGTTTTTAAATCATTTTAGTTTTAATAATTTTAAATGTTATAACAAATATTTTAAAATTAAAATCTTAATTAATTATATATATATATATATATATATATATATATATATATATATATATATATATATATATAATGTTTATGAATACCATTCCAATTCCTATTTTAAATATTTTCAATAAAAATTTGGAGGTTTAACCCGGTGAATATTGATAGTATATTTTTAATTATTATGAAAAATTAAGATGTGATAATAGTATTTTACAATTTAGAAAAAAAAATAGATTTAAAACATCACTTTTATTATTTGAATGGTAATTTTATAATTATTTTAATTTGGTAATATTTTATCATTCACTACAAATAAAAAAAATAAAATTTAAAATACAGTTTTTATTATTTGATTCTTTATTCTATACTATATTTTATAAATTGTTTAGACGGACAGGAATATGGTCGCTTACGTGTCAAAAGCAGATGGAGGAGGGCACTGGACAGTGGACTTTGATGGAGTCATTTATGAATATTATTATAGACCTTTTATCGAGAATCATCACCATCCTTAATTTCCAGTTTGATTTTTTTATGGATATTTTTGTTATTGTAATTTGTTTGTATGGACATATTCTATATATGTTATGGTGGAGGTTCTTTCTACACTCATGTTTTACTAGATTAGTTTTCTCTGGTTGTTATATTCAACTTTTATATCAAGAGACACTTTTGTATTTTTAGAAGTCATTTTTTTGGATTCTTTGTGTTCATATCATGTGACCTAATTGTAAGGTAAGGCACATCAAATGTAATTTTCTTTTTCTTATGAAATAAAATTATACTTTTTAGAGATAAAAAATATTATATTTTATCATTATTTTATTTTTTTCTCAAATTAAGTTTAGAATTTATTCATGGATGGAGAGATTTTTCATTATCCATATAAATATTAATTTAAATAAATATTTTTAATTTGGTTAAAATTGAAAGATGAGACTTGCCTACTCTTAAATTAAAAGATAATAACTACATAAAGAAGAATTTAAGATAATGGTGGTAGGTGTGGATTAGTCTTGTGTGACTTGTAAAGGTCTTTGTCCCAAGTAAACGAGTGGATTAGAACTAAATGACTCATTCCACACTTTAAATAATACATTCGAGAACTTGTTCCTGTTTTGGGGTGCTACCCCTCATCAATGCCCAAACAATTTTCTACATTCTGTGTGTCACTACATAGGACCTAAGAAAAAAATCTTAAGTTAAGAATGTTGTATTCACCCAGTGTAGGTACCTTTTCAAGTCCCCTTTTTAATAATACATTTCAAAACTCATGCATGTTTCAAGACACAGATCTATGTTCTGTGTGTCACTGCAAAGGGCCTAAGAAAAAATATTAAGTTACGTGGAAACCCGATGCGGGAGAAAACCACAAAATTCTTTTTCTTATATGTTTTTAAGAATTTCATTCATTGGAACCACCAACTTCCTTTGTTTTCCTAGTGCAATGAGAAAGAGGCTCCAACTGCCTATATTTTCAGGCTACAACCTGAGGGAAGCTCCAATTCTCCATTTCTCTGGATACAGTCAGAAGGAGGCTAGAACCCCCTAAGTTCTCCATCTATAACCGGAAAGTGGCTACAACCACCTATCCTTGCCCTTTTCAACCACCCTGAAATTTAAGTGTCAAATGATGAAACCACTGCCACATTGACCCTATGAGATATACCACTATAAACTTGTACCAATCTGTGCCAACAACCTATAACCAACCTATACCAATAGCTTATAATCTATCCTGTAAAAAAGTCAACCTATACCAACAAATAGCAATAGGTATGCGACATGTATATGTTACAACTCGTGTATGTACGCACTCTATCTATACTATAGCATGTGTATGTACACAACATGTCTATACTACAACCTACATACACCTTTATAAAGATAGGGTTTTCACCTTTTAAAACTTGGACACCTTGATTCCTCTCTCAGATCAACTTGCAACCATTAACTGTGTCCAATTTGTAGTTGTTCTCTATGCATACATCATCATGCATATCCCTTAACCAAGTGCATATATATCTCTCTAGTCATGTTCCATACATGTGTATACAATCATGAACATGTGTAGTAACCCTCACATGGGCTAGACACCAAACCCTCTCTAATATGTGGCCTCAAACTTAAAAAACAACTTCACAATCACTTCACAACCATAGGCCCTAAACCATGTACCACAAAATACAAGATGTGCCTCAACACTAACAATATGCACCAATGATAAATATCAGATATGACAGCATTGTATTTTTTTAGATATGATTTATACACTAAGTGCCATACAACAAATAACCTCTCTAGGGAAAAACCTCAAACCCCCATAACCATATCTCATGTAGACAACAATATCCAACTACTCGTAAAATAAGGCATACCTTTTGATCATGCCGCTAGATCCATTGTACCTGATTACTGTAGACCTTCCTGGGACCTTTCTTTCTAACTCTGAGAACCTAAAACCCTCAACAACACAAGACTTCATGGTTTTTACAACTGTACGTGCCCTTTTATACTTTTATCCTAGGTTCGTACACGACCTCTTCCACTACAACCAGTGTACACCTAAAAAACTAGTATTTGTTTTTAGTATTTTTGCAACTCTGAAACTTTCCCGGTCAAGCATTCTTCCTACCTTAGACTTGCATAATTTCATATGTATCAATGAGTACCTTCAATAAAACTTACACAATAATATATATTCAATGTGCTCAATAGGTGCAAATAGGATACCCTTTCTCTCTTACTTATACTCTCCAAGTAGCTTCTTTTGGGGGTTACCTTCTAACCAACTTAACCAAACTTCCTTCTTTTAGGGATAATCAACTTCTAACCACTTTTCCACTTATAACCAATTTATCCAAAAATAGTAAACTCTCAACTTCTAGTTGCAACTAATTTATTTTTAATTATTTTCTTATTGCAACAACTTAACCCATGATTAACTCCTAGTTTCACCCACTTTGACTAGTCAACTTCTTCTAGAGGTTTCTAGAATAGTTTGACTTATTTGAACTTCTAAGGTCTTCTAGATAACTCAAGAGGGTTCTACAACTTTACAATCCCATAACTTGCTAACCCTGAGGAGTTATGTCACACTCCAGATATCATCGGAAATGACATGACATGTACTATCCATCTAGAGTAGTCTTACATGAAAATACCCTGATATTCATACCTTTATACCTCAAAGAATATTGATTCCCTTAACTATATTTTTGGGGCTACCATAATTTTCTACCGGACTTGCTTCAAGAGTTGAAATCAATGGAAAACAACCCAATTAATCAACAATGTCCCCCTTTGGCATTGATGGAAACACTTTGATGCAATACACAATTCATATTTCTCATGCTCCCCCTATCACCATTTATCCCCCTAGAAACATGCCTTTGTGCTCTCTCTCCAAGCATATAACTCTTTATCCATGTGTTAGCACTGTAATTTTTACAGTTAGAGTCAATCCTAGATGAGTCGTATTTCATGTGTCAAAGCGTGTAAGTTCAGGAATAACGAATGGGTAAAAATCAACAAGTAGCAGGTCTAGACCTTATAGTCGGGAAAGTGCATAATGATTAGTCATGTGCGACTTGTAAAGATATCTGTCCCAAAAGATCAAGTTTTGACAATAAGAGGGAATTTACGTGCCAGAGATCGAGGAAATTTGTTAAGATAAAGGTCACGTCGATGGATATAATGAACATCATTACCTAATTATAAAGTAAGAAAGATAAAAAATCACAGCACTCATATCATGTATACTTTGTTGGTCTTATCATATGAACTTTGCACACTTCAAACTGTACCTAACGCACGAGTTTGTTAGTCAAATATTCAGCCTGCTTCCAAACTTCTTGTCGCCATGGATTTATTGTCCTCTGCCATGATTCCATTCCTTTCTCGTTCAAGTATAAATATTGGTCACCCTGCATGCCGCTCCTTTGCCTTCCAGATTTTTGGGTTGTCTATGGTTTTTTCTGCAAGCCCTCGAGATATTCACTGTGGGAAAGTTTATTCCCTTCGTTTGTATTGCGAGTCTATTCAATCAAGTTTTCATGTCTCATTCATCATTCTCATTCATTTTTTAAAGTTCATTGGAGTTTGTTGTGAAATAACGTGTTGGAAAATATTTATTCTCATAGTCATCCTTTCCTCTTTGGAGTTTCTTTCTGTCGCACTAAATTTATTTCTACGCAAAAAAATTCCATCATGCCTTACAGTCGTGGAGTGGACTCCTGTGGTTGATTTTGCTTGTTGCGCAATTTTTTTGTCATTTCCTTTCTGACAAAACTCTGTGAAGTACATCATTCTCATTTTATGCACAGAGAGGGTGTTACCATTCATTATCGTGCATGCGACAAAAATACATATTGGCATCATGACAACATCCAAAAACATAAGAAAGATGGTGCGAAGTGGCAGGGCCGTGAGGTTTGAGCCTCAATACCTTAAATTAATCAGTCTATGGGAACAACCCAACTTCTAAAATTCTCATTGTGGGTATGATCGGTCTATGGGAACAACCCAACTTCTAAAATGTTTCTCCTCCAACCAATCTACTGCTTATCTCTCTCTCAAAGTGGAAATAGGCAACACCTCCATAAAATAATGGATACACAATAATAACACTTAGTAAAAAAATATACTCCTCTTCTACACTAATCTACCCTTACATTAGAGTATTCTCATAGGCTTCCATATAGTTTGGGTATCCCATGATATATTCAAGTCGAGTCCTACTCTGATACCATATATAGAAATGAGATTGGGAGAGTAGACATGATTTTCACACACCAAAAATTGTGTTGAACTCTCTATATTAACATCAAATAATGTTACATATAAATACATCAAAATTAGGCTTAAGATATAGACACACTATATTAACAACACCAACAACCACTTGATAGAATATTTCAACCTCCTAGAGACTTGGAAACAAACTCCTTACTTAGAGACAAAGTCAACCCAATAATGCCCAATAATCACAACAAAAACAAATATGATCACATGTAAGACAAGTATGAGTTAATAATTACAACACTCCCCCTTAATGACTGCTTGGCTTAAAATTTGTGAAGTCAGGTCTTCATTGTCATCTAGTCCTTCAAAACAATTTCTCTAGTATATATTGATGAAATGCCTAATCAAGAAAGGAAAAACCATCCACCATAATCCATGGGCATCGAAATGATGCAACCATCGGTCTAATATAATGTCCTTTATGTACATGTTTCATTAAAATTATTTATGAACTCCCCCTAAATGTAAAAATTATGGTTTCTAGGAATCTCCAAGAGTCTATAGCCAACATGGTCCACTCGTATACCATCCAACCAACACATGGCCCACTCCTCCAAGTGTTCAAGAACTCTATAACATAGGTTTGTACACTACAAATCATTAGGGACACATGGAATAGGGGTATGCATGCCTATCCAGGTCCTATAATGACATGCACTTTACATCTAATGAGATTTCCACCATATTTTCTTGGACCAAACTAAAAAATAAACCTCTCTTTTATTCAGGACAACATCTCTATCCTCCCTGCTACAATATCACCATTCCACTCCAAAATTTAGTTTGGAATCAACCCTTGGTTTGTTCAACTAGAACAATTTTAACTTCCATGATAACCAACCAATGGTTATTCACCCAAGCAACTTCCTTCCAAAAGTGTACATGGTCCTCCAGTCACTTTAAAAATTGTTATCTCGAGCACATACTAGTTGGGAACCGACCGTACCACTAGTACCACACAAATTGACTCGTAACATGTTGTACTCTAGGGAATAACATCAACTTGAATATAAATATTGAGAAAGTTTCCATCCTATGGACATATTTCCATCTACCGATCTACACCTAGGTACCCAACCACGATGCTTGTCAGTTCTCTAGGAAAATAGTCTAAATACATGATGTATCCAAGTCAATCTTACATTTTTTGCACCTACCAATGAGGACTTATAGTGCAACATTAATCAAGCAATATATCATCAAGGGACAATTAGATGATACAAAACATGCAACTATAACTCCCTTCTATCCGTAATACACTTTATCAAGCAGACTAAGGAATGGATTTTACAATAGAAAATGTTTCCACATAGCGAAGGAAAATATCAACAAGAGATATTTATACAAGTGACAAGAAAATTGTTTTCCTCCTCTAGAATTATGCACATACTTGGCATATTCATCTTCGGTATCTTGGTTCATTTTGTTGGATTTTCTTTATTTCACCTATCTTTTGTTAGAGTCATGAATTTAAACAAAATAACCTCACCTTCATATTAAGTTAGTGGAATTATACACATACTTGGCATCTTCATCTTCGGTATCTTGTTTCATTTTGTTGGATTTTCTTTATTTCACCTATAATTTGTTAGAGTCGTGAATTTGAAAAAAATAACCTTAGCTTCATATTAAGTTTGTTACGCTCAATACAAATGAAAAACATTAATTCCAAGACATTAAACCACAGAAGTGAAACAAAGCCCACCCCTAGGTCCTTTAAATTTTATTTTTAAGCACACATAAGTGGATAAAATCTCACCCCCGTGTCCTTCAAACCTACACATAAGTGAAAAAAATCCTACCCCCATGTCCTAAAAAAATTATTTTAAGGCACACATAAAAGCCCACCCAGTGTCCTTCAAATTTAATTTTAAGCACACATAAGTGGATCAAATCCCACCACCATATCCTTCATATTAAAGCACCCTAGGTTAGCACCACCTAGTTGAGTAGCTAGATCCATTTATATATATTAGTGGGTTAGGTTACCAAAAATACCATATATATTTTTAACTCTTGTACCATCCTCTAAATAAGGAAAAATACCTTCAAAATTTCATGAAATATATATTCCATCCAAAAAAAATGTTTTAATTCAAATGATAACACACACACACACACACACACACACACACACACACACACACACACACACATATATATATTTATATATTTATATCCAAAATCCAAAATTAGAGTGAATTTCAAGATCATAAAAGAGTTAAAGAAAAGATTCTGCGGGTTCCATAGGACCTGCACCTAAGGATAACAGGGCCTATGTTGAATTCAATTTCGGGCCAGCCAGGGCTCGATGAGCTAAGTCAATTTGGGAATTCAAATATCCTTGACCGGGAGGTCGTAGAACCCCAGGAGGGTAGGGGGGTTGCATCAATAATGATATTTTCCCTCGAAATGAACCCCCAAAAATGAAAAATATAATTTCCCTCCAAAATTCCTCCCCCCCACGAAAAAATAAAATATTCCCCAAAATTTCACCCCAAAATGTTCCCTCCAAAATTTCCCTCTCAATTTTTTCCCTCCAAGTTTTCCCCAAATTTTTTTTCGCTTATTTTCCCTTAAAATTTTAAAACAATTTTTACTCTTTTATTTTGTTATTTACATTTTAAATACCATATTTATCATGTTTACTTATTTATCCCACATTTATTAAACATATTGATGATCCATATAATTTTGGGTATATATGTAGATAATATACCTAATTTTTATTTATCCCACATTCGTTATACTAACAATAATTTATATCATTTGTGTTATATATACACAGTCTTGTTTTATCTTTTTATATTGTGTTATATATTGGGAAGTATATTTTTTAGGATTTGGAGCAAGCTAAAAAATCAAGAAGACATCCGAGGAGAATCTAGCAAATGTGAAAACTAAAAAACCTTAAATTTGTTTAGATATTTTCTACTTTTTCCTAACAAATACCCAACTTTTTAAAAAATTAGAGATTTTTTTCAA